>JAOCNB020440418.1:0-15049 GCA_026546465.2 Palythoa caribaeorum
CAGTCTCAAGCAAAATTTGAGTTGCGCTCAATATTTGACTATTGGTTGGTTAATATCGCTTCGAGAAGGCGTAAGCAGTTTCATATGTTAGAACAGAAAAAGTATAAAAAGTCAATTCTTACCAAAATAGATATTTTTCTTAATTTTTTTTCTACACCGTACATCAGTCTGGCACAGGCTAAATCGAGGAGATAACGGCAAAATTTAAAAACGAATTAAAAGAAAAAGTATTATTTAGTTATTATTTTAAGTATAAAATATATGAAATGCTTTAAAATGCACGAAAACTTTCAATTTTAACCGCTAACAAACTGCGGTTAAAAATTAAAATATTTTGTATATTCAGTTATAGTCTGTTTGTATGGAAATGAGTGTTTATATCAGAAATATTAATCTGATCGGTGTTTCTATAAAAGCGAAATTCTATTCCCGACCGGTTGTTCATATTTCTACACCGTTGATAACCATAAATGCCTTCAGAATTCGCAGTCTGTTCACATCGACTCTTCAAAAAAATAAATCTTTATTTCCTTTTTCATCTTACTTAGCAGTATACATACAGAATTAATGTGTTTACAGTTTTTGTATTTGACAGTCTATAGAAAAACCCGCAAGTTTATGTATACAAGCTTTTTATGAGAACCTGTAAATTTTGCCATTGCCCATTGTTCTTAATTTTTTGGAGATTTCAGTCTCTTTTTTTTTAAATTGTTGTTTCTGTGTGTGGTTTTTATTGAAGAAAAAACAAAATAAAACAAAGTATTGGAAAATGAAATGCCTTGCGCCACACATTTATTGAACAGCTGAATTTAGAGGCGAACTGCCTTCATTGTTTATTGAGCTGTCGTCACACAGTGAATCTTTTTACTGATGCTTTATGCTATATCGCTAAGTTTTAGTCAATTTTCTACCACAAAAAGTTTCCTTGTTCCTCAAAGTCTCAGCCTGAGCTTGTTCTTAAATTTTGGTAAATTTCAGCCTCGTTGTTCTAAAGTTATTCTCATAAAAAAAGCGTTTATCACCTTTGCTTCTTATATATTGCAGTAGAGTAGCCGACTGCATGTGGCAGAGGTACCATTACATCTACACAGATAAATGTAGAATTTTGTAATTAATAGTAGGTGACGCTCTTTGCATACATGTCCTTTATCAAATTAATATAGCACACAGGAAGTTAACTCTTTTGACTTTGCCTTTGAAAAGTCTTGAAACAAAAACTTGCAGAATCCCAAGGCGTAATGTTGCGTGTATCGCACGAAAATAATATTTCATCTGTATTTGTAAATGATAAACCATGTTTTGACGTATTTTGCTCTATCAATAAAATTATTTGTTCGCATCTAAAATCGAACCTCGACTGCCCTCACGTTATTCTTAATTTTTGGGCAAATTTGAGCTAAAATAAATGCGTACAATCACGAGACATCAGAACAACTTGCGCCGATAAAGATTTAAGTTGTTCCTAACATACATTTCACATATTCTGACAAAAACAAACCGTGCTTTGGCTTTAAAAATTACCGTCAAAAAAATCAAACTTTGCGGTTTTGCGGATTTCGTGCCAATAGTAAAGTTTTAAAACCTGCCGTTGTTTCGATACTTCATTATTTTCCGGACTCTATGTTCACTGCTTTTTTTTCAAGAGGTGAAATGGCTTCTAATACTTCGAATACGGAAGAAGAACGTCTGAAAAGTGAAAATACAAGGTTACAAACAGAACTTGAACAACTGACACAAAATTTATCGAGATTGGAATATTTGTCGCCACCTTCTGTAGAGGGAAATGAAAAGGAGCTAGAAGGAGAAGATGGAAAAGGGTTTGTATATATTTTTGAAGAAGTTTTCAAGCAATACAATAACCACCATCAATGTGCCAGCAACTATAAGCTTGGATTCACTACGCAAAGCCCTACAAAGATACTTGCTGATGCACAAGAGGGAAACCCCCGACAATTAAGCCTCAAGCGGTGCGAGGTGGTTTCTAGCTTTGAAGAAGCTAAAAAACGATTAAGATTGAGCCTAAAAGAATGGCAAGTGTCAAACAACAGAAATGAATGGTATTTAGTGCCAGACGCAGAAATGCCGCAATTTTATGGAAAATTCTATGGAACGCTTTACGATTTTGGAGTGACGGAACCGATTGATATTCCTAAAGGATGGCTTCGATATGATGAAATTCAAACTAAAACAGAGGATGAAAGAGTCTGGATTGCTTCAGGCGGTGCTTTTTATCACTCAAATAACCAGTGTAGCGTTTTACGTAGGAAAGGGAGAAAGTATTATCCCATAATCAAGAAAAGAGTATCAGCAGAAAAGCGCAGGCCATGCCATAAGTGTGTATGTGGAGTCATCGATAGGCCACTGAGCTTGTCTTTCAGCCAAGAACTCCTGCAGAAAATATCTTATTAATAGTTTTCTCGGTTTTTAAAAGCAAAGCGGGTATTTTTGCAGGTTGTTTTGACAAAACATTGCCAAACAAACAAAATTAACACAAACGAAAATATTAAAAAAGAATTAATAGACAGTATGAGCCACTCAACGGTCAGTTGAATATGGAGTAATGAACACAAAAAGGGCTTTTTACCGCAAACTTCCAAATTCCACTTTTTCCCATCCTAAGCTCAAATTTCCAAAAATGTCAAGCAGACCTATCTCCAGTCTTAAGTGAGTTCAGTCTGCCCGCTTTTTAGCTCACCTTATAGATTGTTCCAGTTTACAGTTATACGATTTCAGGCCCAGGCTGCATGGATATTCCTAGTTTATTGCCGGTTTTGAGTTTAAAATTCTTGTGGTTTCTCTTAGATGATGGAGCTTAGTTTTTCCATTTTACAGTGCACTGAGGTATCGTGTACAACTCGTGCTATATTTTTTATCGTTTTATCGTTGATAAGGAGGAAACAATTCAGTTTTAATGGTTTAGCTGAAACGGTGTGATTTTATGCAAGAGTCCACATTAACTTCTCTTGCTATCTGGCAAGTTAATGTAACTATATTTTACTGGGAAAATTTTATTTTGCGGCGAGCAAGTAAGTTAGTGTTTTGTCCTGTTTCCAGTTTCTGTTGGATGTGTTCCGTTTTGTCTGGGTACTACGGAAAAGCAATATTTCTTATTCTGAGTTACGAATTTTACTCTCCATTGCTGCTGGTTGGTATTTAAACTACCTACGGATTTGCTGGCTGGGAATTTTAATTTTATGGTTGTTTGCTGGGAATGTGGAACAATTATAATCTTGCAAGCAAATGGCAAATGGTGAAATGTAACATTTTTGTGTTTGATTTTCATAAAACTAACTAATGGCCCTGTTTGAACGTCGCATAGGAGACGAATTTAATTCACACGAATTTAATTCCAGCAATTTTTTCAACAGTAAAGCGACGTATAAAACGAACTGAATTGTTCCTGTTAAATTATATTCGTCCAGACGTTTTATCCGTGTGCCCAGACGGATTAAACGTCTGAAATGCGTGTCACATCAATTAAATACGTGTCATTAAATGCGACGTTTAAACAAGGCATAAATATTCCATTTCGTGTAAGTTGCTTGTTGGGTTCTCGCTCGTTGGATTTGAAAGATTCAAGTCGACGGTCCCTTTACAACGACTAAAAAAGTCATTTCTTATATCAATTATTATTTTTTACAATGAGTGTATCCCGCACGAAAATCACCTACATTTCAGTTACGAGAGTTAAAGGAAATGTTTTCTATGTTTAAAACACAACACTGTAGCAATACTGTACCAATATTGCGAGTTCTGCCATGGCCAGGCTGTGTAAACACATTGGCGAGCTCAGTTGGAAATAGAAATGCATTTTGTGTTTCCTAGCAGCTCTTTGCTACAAGATTTTGGACAAAAGGATTGTCCATGGCTAAAACTCCCGCTTTAAGTCTTGCAATTTCAGATGCTACATGCTCTTCACTCATTCCATCCAGCGGTAACTTAGCAATGTTACTCAGGAAATCTTTAATAATCTGTTCTCCTTCCTGCAAAATTCAATAACAATAGGCCCTTTATAGGACTTGGTCACGTGGTACAAATAATGATATACTGGGACGCAAAAGAATGTGCTAGACTCCACTGGGAAATGTAAAACAAAGAACTTTTCTTGTTAATTGTGTTTTGTCTTGGAGTCTAGCACATTATTTTGAGTCGTGCAAAGGGCCTATTGTCACTTGAATCAATGACTTCTACGTTTCGACCGATTTCCGTGAACGGCATTGATAATATGTTCTTTGAAGTTGACCTTGACGGAATGCCCAAAAATTTCCGGCGATTGGTTGAGGCTCATTACACCAAGAAACTACACACAATTATAAAGTTAAATGTATGAACAATGGTTGATCTTTTATCCTAGCACGCTCTTTGAACCTAAACGATAACATCTATTGTTAAAAGATTTGTTTCTAGATCCAAAACTTGGATTCAACAATGTTTTCGCTTTTCGGATTAATTATTATCTTGATGTATTTAAGACTTTCAGATCGACGTGGCTTTTGCTATTTTTAAGTGTTGTTAATTTGAGTATTTTATTTGTACAGTAAAGATTTCCGTTCTTCAGGAAAACATTCTGTGCATTTTAGCATAATCCTGGATAATAGAAAATAATACAATGTACCATTTTATTATATGACAGGCTCGCTGAGCGGGCAAGATGAAAAGAATTCTGTGTTCTGATTGGTTACACGAGCAGACAAGATAGGCCCATCTTGCCCGCTCCGGATTGCCCGTTTTGTTCCCGAAAGAAAAAATAATTGCGTGGAGCGGAAGTACACATTAGTTTTGGGCAATGAAGCAAAAAGGGGAAGAGGTCAGTCAAAACAAAGAAAACATAGATGACTTTCGTAAATTTATTGGTCAACAAAAACGGACAAATACAAAAATTAAAACGCAAGGTGATAAGAAGACACAGAAAACAGTAGTAAAGTAAAATTCTTTGTTCATATAATAAATCCTTTATTGAACAAGCTTGCTCGGTCAAGGTGGCTGGGTATTGGCCTCGACTTTGTCTCGGTCCACAATAACGCAAAAAAAGAACTTGGCCAATATTCAGCCATCTTGACCTTACGCTTGTTCAATAACACATACATATCATGGCTTACTAGGATTACTAAACTAACCTGTAAAGTCTTTTTTTAAATTCATTTTGTACGAGAATCAAACCGCGATGGTGGTCAACAATCAAATACTGCATGTGTTTTTACCGATTAGGATGACCAGAAATCTTCTTAGAAACCGGATAAGCGTTTACTTAATTTTTAGAATGAATCAGCTAGCCGGCTTATTGGCACCACCACAACGGCATAGAATGACAGACGCGTGCGTAAGCTATAGAAATTTCAAAGCTGTAGGCGTCTTTTTTTGACAAAAGTTTATGAATTTAATAAAGCGCTATAGCGCTTCCGTCAGAAGTTTAAAGGAAGACGAAATCTGATATAAAAAAGGCATTTTTATAGCTCGGCCCAAAGAGGAAGAACATTACTAAAATAGTATCCATTTCTTCCATGTAAAGCCAGTTATCGGTGTTGGCGCTTTCGGTCAATTTTAATTGGTTTTACAGGAACAGCACTCAAACACTATGATCAACAAAATTTGATTATTTAGTTTCTGTCGTAAGTCAAAAAGGTCAGTAGACACTCGTGCCGTATGCAATAGTGCAAGATGCTTTTTAGCCTGTTTCTGCAAATGATATTGTCATAAACACCAAGTTGAAGTATGAAGCTTAAAGTTTAAAAGTAAACATACAGGAAAACTGAAAATGCGGAAAAAGTATCGCTTACGACCGACAGTAGAATTTTCGTGCAATTTTTTTGTTACATTACATGCAATCGGTCTCTTACGCGACCTAAAATCCTGTCTAGTAATCAGTCCTGCAATTCAGTTGGAGTACGCGATCGATAGTGTCGGCTGCGGGACGTTCTAAAAACTGTGGGTCCAATCTCTCGGCGCTCTATCGATGACATAAAAGAACCGACACACTTATTGGGAACAGTGGAATAGTGATTCCGGTGTTGTGGTTTGCCCGTTTCACTGAGGGCGTTTCTCAAAGTTTCAAATATATCTAAGAGCGTCAACTGTTGAACCCTGCACACTTGTAAAGCGCTTAGAAGAGCGACGAATATGATTGAGAAAAGTACTCTAGTATGTTTATGTGGGTGATGAAAAAACAAGTGGGCCTAAAAATAATAGTACTTGAAACAAATTGAGGTGGCAAAATATTTGGAGAATGGAATTAAGCCGGTTCAAACAAATATTCAGCTTCCTTTGATTACTCAAGACTAATATTCAAACAACTGAAAATTATCACAATTTTTTTAATCTTTGTTTTGATCAAATTTTACATCTATCTACTTTTTATCTCCTGATTCCATATTTACTTCAGTTAATAAAGTAGCTGTTTATTCTACCATATATAAAATAAGTGCTGTTGAATTGAACAAGCCTCTTATTTTGCCCAAGCAAGAAATATTTTTATGCTGCCCCTATAAATCAAGTGTTGTGTTAAGCAAACTGCTCACAAAAGTAACGATAAACGATACACAAAACCGTTTTAAGCCGCTGAAAACAAAAAAAAACGAATAACAATTACTTATTTCATCGCCGAGTACCAATTCAGTATTCTATTTCTACAGTCGAGCATGTATCCGTGCACGTCTGTAAAGACTGTATTCTAATCGGCGTAAAAATAGATACAATCACAGATTAATTAATTAATTTTTGTTTCAATTTATCATTTAAATTACCTTTGTATAATGCACTTTTGGTATTAGCTCCGTTTGAACGACAATTTACCTGCCCTATATTCTATTTCCTTTGTATTTCAAGCCCACTTCAGAATATTTATACTCGCGAACATTTTATTCATACTACTTGAGAAGATCACAGACTTGGTCGAAAATTTGTAAAAAAATTTTTAAACAAATCAGATTTGCATATATCTATAGAATTTTAAACATGGTTTTAACTGATTGCCAACGTATATAACATAATTTATAGCTTTTTTCTTTCTTTATTGTTTCTTTTGTGCAGTCTTTGGTTTGTTTAGACGGATACGCATAACCAGACGAACTATGATGTTTACCCAGGTTCGTCCAGACGGATAGTGCGTTATCCAGTATAAAAACGACATTTTTATTTCTTGTAACCAAATGACACCGAACTGCTAACAGCCGCTTTATTTTATCTGCAACATTTTTATAAAAATGCCAGGTAGTTAAAACAGGATAGAGTACTGGCCTTCAGAAATAACCACTAAGCAGCTAAAACCGTGATCCCTTGATAATATCACAACGAGTGACCAGTAGGCGCAATAGATCGGATAGGAGAAAAATGAAATACAACACGCCTAATTGCTAAATTATAAATATGAAATAAGTTGCACGAAAACACGCACGCTAAAGTCTTGAAGAGAATTCTAAATATAATATTTAATTGCTAGGAAAAATCAATGGCTGAAAAAAGATATAATCATATGTTGTTAGAATATGGTTTTGTAGATAAATCATTTTTGATTTTAATAACTGGCCACGAAATTTAGTCTGACTGGTACTTCGGCAGAAGGTTAACGTTGGCATATGTTAAATAATCCAAAGTTTGTTCTGATATAACAGACAAATAATGTGGTTTTCGCGGTGACACTAAGAGCTGTTTTGACATTAATAAAGTGAGAAATCCAAAAGTAAAAATAATATAAATAAATATAATAAAGTTAAAAAATGAGTTTCAGAAAGTTTGTATTAAGACTTCAGATTTTCATTATAGCTTTATTTGTTTTATTTTTATTTTTATTTATTTTTTATGCTTAGATTTCTAATAAAGAGCGAATGTGTTGCCACAGGCAAAGTGCAAGGTGCAAAAGGCAATAATAATCCTTCATTATCCGTTTGCTTAATCCGGTAGTCCTAATTCTCTTATAGCCACCTTACCCAAACAAAACAATTTTTTTCAGATTACAATGAAAAACTGCTGGAGATTATAAATTGAATTAATTGTCTTAAGTTATTGTAAAAACGGATTAACATAGGTGCACAAAAATTAAACTAAAATCGTTACAAGGCGACAAATATTTTTAATGATTAAAAACGCATCATCAGGTAACGAAAATGATCGGTGTGATTTTCAATTGGTTCAAAACTGTTTCACTGAATAAAATAACTAGACCGAAATATAAACAGAGCATTATTTTCTTTGTTTTTTACCATTAACACGCTGACAGTTGAAACCCGCATTATTATTAAGCCCTCAGTAAACCAGGTACACAGTTGAAAATACGGCTGAGCTAGCTTTGTTGCGAAAATATTTATGTTTCATATTTGTTTTGCCACCTCGCAATGCGGATTCTCACAAATGCGGGTTCTCACAAAATTGATCCCGCACGTGTGAGAACTACCTGAGCAAACGGCCTTAGAGTTAGGAGGCAGATAGGTCAGCTGTTTCCGCAAGTGTGCGCATGCGCAGCCCATCGTGGAACAACCGGACTCGAGTCTTTAGGTTAGAAACTGTTGCCAGAATAGATTTATGTTATATATTTTCTAATATTAAGGCAATATATGCGTAAAGCTGTGAGTAATTCCCTGGTAGGGTGCTCACCATGGCAACAGAGACCACTGCTCAACCAGTCGACTCTACTAACTTACGCCTACGTGTATTTGTGGTTCTCTGGGATTTTTACGGTATTTCCGAGCTATCTTGTAATTTTTATCAGGTGTAGCATACCAGCAATTCGTCCGATTTTTTCTTTTAAATAAAATTTCAGGAGTTTTAGAGGCAGTAAAAACAAAAAACTTTCATCAGTAAAACGGTTCATAAATCGCCAAGTTGTTTGAAAAACAACCGCCAGATGGCCAATTAATTTGTACAGTACAGAAAGAAAGATAATATAATGTAATGTAATGTAAAGAACTATTGAGTATAATCATTTTAAAAGATAGTTTTTCTTTTTCTTTAAGTGAAGAAGATAAAGAAAAAGAAAAACTATGAGACTAACCGTCTGTGCCAAAATACATGAACTAGATAATACATTTTAAAAGAGTTTTAACCCACTGAAACGCATAAATTTGAAAAACAAATGCAAAATGATCTTCTGTCCTGACCTGGTTTTATTCCCGTAAGATGAAAATGTTTGCCCCTTTGTTTGTTTTATGGCAAAAATAACAAATTCTTTTGAAAACAATTGTCGTACTCAGAACCAATCAGGAGGCACTTACGCTCTTCAGTCTCCTTTATCTAATTTACACAGTATGAATAGTAATCAGCTATACGCCTTTTTAAATCCATTGTATCTGGAAAAACAATTAACTTGCAGTCACAGTTTTCAGGATCATTATACTGCTACCATTCAGAAGTTTAACAATATGATTTTTTTTTCTTAAGAGCTTGCTGTTCAGAGGTTAACAAGATTACATAAAACAAAGCTGGAATAAAACACTGTGTTAAACAGGCAAACGAGTATCTGTTAAACAAATAACAGCAGGCATGTACAAATCTATTTATTCCTAAGTACTTTTGCTGTTATATACGCCCTTGTCAATACACACTGCGGCTCTCAAGTGACTGTAACAAAAAAATTTAACTACCAAATACTATCAAAACCATATGTATTTTTCAGCATACCGTTTTTATGAACTAACAAACTAGGCGGATACACGCGCTGCCTACCCAGTTAAACCACAAATAATAACAGCTTAAGAAATTGTTTTTTGTTGAAAGTGCTAAAATCTATCTTGAAAAAAATATTTCATTCTATTAAAATGGTCTCTTTGGATATTAAATTGCCCCCAACTGGTTTTTCCTGTTCGCGAATTCGCGTCAAGTTCCTGTTTCGCAACTACCAGGGAAGTTGTGTTTTAAAAAAGCTCAAATCTCCTTATATAGATGCGAAAATGTATTCAGGATGTGGAAGTCATTGTGTTTGGTTTATGCACGAGGTGGCGACAAGTGACTCAGACATTCACACATGAAAGGTGAAAACAATATAATCCACTTCACATTCTCAATTTTTTTTTTCCAATTTTCACGTGCTAAGAGCATCTTTTTATATTCACAGTCAATGCCTGAAAGGAGTAGGTGCTGCCGGAAAACCAATTTCTGCTCTCTCCACCATTTTCCAGAGTTGCATGTCATGAATGTATGATCTCTGTTCTGTCCTGTTTCTGTTCTCCATCTGTTTTTAGAACAATATTATTGTTCATATCCGCACTTTCTTTGTTTGTTTAAATAATTAAAAATCTGTAAATGAAGCCACTTCCCAGCCCCTTAATTGTTTCCTGTTCACAAATTGAAAGGCAATCAAAGCATAACTTATCGTCACCTTATGCTCTAAACTCCAGAAGCCCCCTGGTGTAGTTTAAAGATGACTTTGTTTTTTACAGGTCAAATGACGGAGTAATGTTGTGCCAAGTTTCTAATCTGTAAAGATTGTTAAATATTCAGATTCGCACGAAACAATTGGCAAGCAAATTTTTACGTTTTCTTTCCTGAAACTTTGTAGTTTACTTCTTTCAAAATATTCTGTGTTCATTGACCAATTTTTTTTAAATTCGGTGAAATTTCAGAACAAATCAGAAAAAGAAAAAGGTAACAGCAAATTTTTGAAAGGTCTGACTTAAGTCAATTATTGACAACTTAATTATCTGCAGTAAGTAGAAACTGACATATTTTTTTCAACGGCTTCTGTAGTTATTGATTTTAGGCTCTGAATTCTACCCTTCCAAAAAATATCACTGAAAGTGATAAATATGCCAAAACGATTGTACTGTCGTAATTTTTCAGAACAGCAAATGTGCTCGCATTTGATGTTACAGACTGAGTCTTGAATGCTTAATATTCGGAATGGGGAAGTTACAAAAACTTGCAACAGCTTCCAGAATTTTCTTTGAAAAATATTAAGCAACCTCATTAGTTTAATTTTTACAAGATTAAATTTTTTCAAGACGGTTTGTTCGCTGTTGGAGACAGTAATTGAGTAAAATGACAACGGCTATTACCGAAATTTTGTACATTTTCCAGATATTTTGTGATATGCTAACCAAATAAAATTTAAGATTGTCTTTCTTATAAAAATCGAAGGAATGGCTTTGGAATGGTGATCACCAAGAGATAAGAATGTGTTGGTAGATTTTTCTTGTCTATCAAAAAATTAAACAATAAAAAAAATTGCAACATCACAGTGCGACAGATAGTTACACCGCTATACAACTGCCTTGTAATTATATACACGACATTCCAAGTTTATTTTGATATTTCCTATTGGAACTTTTCTACTGTACTGACACAGCTGACCTCCAAATACCTGAGAAAAATGAGACCTTTTAATCTGCGTTGAAGTTAATGGTGCAATAATATAATCCGGTTTTGCAACGATAAAGAGTATAGTATTTCACCTCGGAAAATTTTTTATGTCATTGACGTTTATCTGAAATTGAGCTGCAGTTAAATTGCTTGCTGAGCTGAAATCGTTGGTCAGTTGATCACAGCACAAAGCAGCACTGCAGTAATTTATCTTCTAACAGGACGAGGTCAGCCATGCTAAAAAATATAGCCATCCTTGCATTTCTTACCGCTAATATTTCATTTTCTTACGCTACTTATAAACAAATCCACGACAGCGAAGTTGTACGATTGGAAAACATCAAATTCCAAATCCTGAGCAAACTAGGGTTGTCTAGTCCGCCAAATATATCGAAACACAAAATACCACCAAACGTTCCTCCGTTAAGAGAGTGGTTGGAATCAAAGTCCCTCAATCGTGGACCTGAGAAGCAAACAACTCCTCAAATAGACGATTATCAAGCAAAAGCTAAAATTGAAAGGGTGATTTCGTTCGCAGAACCAGGTAATTTCGATTTCTAGTAAGGAAATCTCTATTGTTGAAAGAACTTAATCTTTTCTCATTATTTAGCTTCAGACCTCTTTTGCAAAGCTTGGACAATTAGTAGTTGCATTGACAGACAAAAATATTGCTTTTATTAGAGTGAATTGTCTATTGCTACTGAGATAAGTTAAGTTTTGTTATACTTTTAAACCTTGGTTTTATTTCAATACAAGTCAGAATTTCTCCTTAGCTAGCTGAGGATATTTCTTGACTGCCCAGATTAGGAAAGTCTTCATAGGTTTAAAAAAAACACCAATCAAAGTTTGTCTTCCATCTTCCTGTTTTGGTAGATGATATACATGTTAATTAGAAGGCTTCTCACTAAATTGGGATTAATTTCGCCAAATAAATTCTTAGCACCTTAAGAAAAGGTCAAAAGGGTCACATTATACAACTAAAAACTTTCCTTGTTTCGTTTGACCCAGTTTTTTCGTTGCACACGCAAAAGTGCTTTTATGTTGGTAAAGATGATTTGCTTTGTTCATCTGAATAAATTAAAGAAGAATCTACCTATAAAGAAGAATTCTTTCTTGTTGCCGATTGTAGCAACATATCGATTTCTGTTTCCAAACAAAACAAATGCGATGCTTACGAAATACACACTGATATTCCTTCATTAATATCACAACATACAAAACAATTTATTCTAGACGTCTGCATTTCTTCCGCCCCTCCTGTTCTTATTTGAAACACTAGACAATAGGGACATATATTCCGTTCATCTAGAAGCTTTTTAGTTTAATTAATTCTTTTATTTTTAACTTGATTTTTTCCTTAATTAGTGTGTTTTGGTTTCACAAAAATAGTCCAAGCAAAATTTGTTTGGATTTAATGAAAATGTTAAAATGGTGCAAAGTACAACTTTGGAAGACGAGAAAATAACAAACTCCATTTCACTCATCTGACACTTCTAAAACTCATTGACATCATTCATCAGTACTGAAGTCACTGGTGCCATCTGGCTTCTCACTGTTATAGTCAATTTCTTCTTTTTTCGCAGTCCCTAAAAATATTCGAGGCGACAGACCCAAGTGCTGCTATTTTAGATTTTCCCCCAAGACGTCGAGAATGAAAGTGGCACGTGCGAGGCAATGGGTGTACATTAGATCAGCTCAACAAAACAGAAAGAAAACAGCGAAAATCAACCTTTACAAATACACTGTGTCAACTCAACATGGTACTGCAAATAGAACACACGTTGCTTCAAGAAACATAAAACTGGTACAGGGCTGGCACCATTTTAAAGTGAAGAAGATCGTTTCCGACTGGATTCGCGAGCCGCACACCAACATTGGCTTTGACGTAGAAGTAGAGGATAAAAATGTTACAATTGTTCAACCGGGCCAAAGCGATGCCCTGCAACCGTTTATCGAGGTCTACGTCAAAGATCGATCAGATGATCGCCGTTTTCGGCGAGAAGTCAGGAAATGTAGTCCAGGGACAAAACAGAAAAACTGTTGCCTTTATAGTCTTATTGTTGACTTTGAGAAATTCAACTGGAACTGGATTATAGCCCCGAAGCGCTTTGAGGCAAATTACTGTGCTGGCGAATGTCCGCTGTTTTACAACAATAAAGAAATTCACGCACAACTCGTCGGACGAATGAACAGGAATATCAAATTCTGCTGCTCTTCAAGCCAGATGTCTGCCATTAATGTCCTTTACGTCGATCAGAACTCAAACGTCATGCTTGAAAAAATCCCAGGCATCGTTGCAAATTCCTGCAGCTGTTCTTAGCAAAGTCTTCAAAAAACACAGAACGGAACTGAACCATAACCTTGAGCCTTGAGGTAAATTTTACGCAGAATCATATTTTGATTCACAGTTAGACAGTAGCTGGTAAAGATTTAGACAACCGAAGTCTTACTACAATGCGATAAAGAAGAGATACATGAGCACGCAGAAATACGAATTTTATTTTCAAGTGTTGAAAAGATTGTTCGCAAAGAAAGAACGAACGTTCAACACGAGAATATAAAATTCGTTTCTCCAAGTCTTTCTTTTTAATATTTAATTATCGATCAAATATAAACTTAATTGCCTTTAAGAATTTCTTTTTGTTCATCTGTAGAGTAAAACTATTCTTATTTCGTGTGAAACGCTAAACACTCGAGTGGCTCTACTACTCAATTAGAAACTTTTGTTTGTCCAATTAAATTCCAAAATTATATTAGATTAAATTAAAATTAAATTAATTGAAATTAAGACAATTATCTCGTACGGGTCAAGGACCCAATGAGATTTGTTAAAGGTACGTAGATGAGTTCCCGCCGGCGTGAGTACAGACAGCAGCTGGTAAACCAAGGAAGTCTTTTACTGTGGGATTATGTAGAAAATTCACATTGTGCTCTGTTTGAATTAACCAAAAGCGTTGCGTGAAGTTGTTACATACCATATCCAGACAAATGCTGTTATGTAAACTTTTCAATCCCAGTTTATAAATCGCTCACTTCCTTTATATACTTGATATAAATACGGTAAATACGGAATTGATCAGGTAAAACATGCTATGGTAGCTGAAAAGCAGAATTCTCCAAACATGTTTACATGAAAAGTATGGAATTTAATTGGGAGAATTTACGAATGCATCACTTAATGACTGAAACTAAGTGCCAACTGTGCAACCCTGGGGGAAGGACTCCAGTCGGCAACAGGCGGGGATGATCGTCGTATCTTTTAGGGGTCAAAATCAGGGATCTGTATTTTTACGGTGTCTTAGGTTTTTGGGCCACCAAAGTCTAAGCTGTTATCTTATAGGGTATCTTTTAAAGATAACAACATATTTTATTATATGGCCGGCTTGCTGAGCGGACAAGATGAAGCGAATTCTGTGTTCTGATTGGTTACACGGGTCCATCTTGCCCGCTCGGGATTGCTCGTTTTGTTCCCGCAAGAAAAGAAAATTGCGTGGAGCAAAATTACACATTAATTTTGGGCAATGGAGTCTCAAAAAGGGGAAGAGGTCAGTCAAAACAAAGAAAACAGACGAGTTTCGTAAATTTATTCGTCAACAAAAACCAACAAACACAAAAGTAAAACGCAAATTGGCAAAGTGCTGCGAAGACATGGAAGCGTTTTTGTCTTACAGAAAACAGTAGTAAATTGAAATTCTTTAGCCATATAATAAATCCTTTATTGAACAAGCTTGTTCGGTCAAGATGGCTGGATATTGGCCTCGTT
>JAOCNB020440907.1:0-15043 GCA_026546465.2 Palythoa caribaeorum
AGACTGATGATAATAATAATAATAATAATAATAATCATAATAATAATGATAATAATAATAATAATAATAATAATAATAATAATAATAAACTTTATTTAGGTGACAAGTCTATTTAGCCGGCCAAAGGCCTGATACTGATGAAAAAGCATACTGTGAAAAAGCAAAGATCCATGTTTTAATGGAGCGGAAAACTACATCTTGTCAAAACGAATTTAAGGATCTAACTTTCAAGCTGTCAAATGTGGGTTCCACGATCCACATGCACTGAAATAATGCCGTTGATAAAAACATCAACACAGTGGGTTCCAATCCCATTGAAACCAGAATTTGCTTTTCACACATCTCTTTCGCAATAAAGTAATTAAATTGCGTATTCAATTCAATTCGATTCAATTCAATGATTAAATTATTTGTTGTTAATCACAATATTACATGCACCCGCATTACCGTATAACATCATTACAACGGGAAAACTTTGTAATGCAGTTTTCAGTTTTTTATAAAATTGTCTCCAGGTCGCACCAGAGAATGAAGGTGTTTATTTGGAATTAATTCTGCCCAAATCCCGTCAACATATCCCTGAGGCAAGTCAGTGCAACCAACCTTTTTCGCCATAATTACTTAGAATCGAGTTTCAGTTTGAAAAATTCAATTTCCTTATATTTTGTCCAAAAGACTTCTGGGGTAAACTATTTTAAAAAATAGCTTTTAAATAACACCTTCCCGCTCCCCCAGGCCCCAACCAGTTATTTTCCTCTCCCCAGTCCTCTCAAACTCGTCCAGCACGCATGGGGCCCAAATAATATGGCAAGTTTTCGATTTTTTCTCCTCCGCACAAGAACGCCAGCTATGCAGGCTAAGAGTTGTGCTAGCCTGCGTAGCTGGCGGTCTTGTCAGAAGGCAAATATCGATCGAAAAGACTGGGGAGAGTTTAAGTTATTTTCCTCTCCCCGGTCCTCTCAAACTCATCCAGCATGGGGCCCAAATGAAACGGCAAATTTTCGATTTGGGATGTTTTCTATCAAACATTCGCTGCACCTAAAAAATTCAACTATAGAAATTATTTTCATCACTTCATACATCTTTGAAGTGTCAGGCAACATTTGGCTTTGTTTAGCGGAATTGAGTGGGATTGGGCGATATTAGGCGATATTGGGCGATATTAGGCAATTTTGGGCGATATTAGGCGATATTGGGCGATATTAGGCAATTTTGGGCGATATTAGGTGATATTGGGCGATATTAGGCAACATTGGGCCCAGGACTCAGGAGGACTCAGGACTCAGTAGGACTCAGGACTCAGGAGGGACGGTTTGGTGCATTCCCTTAACAATTTTCCTCTTACAACTCTTTCATTATCCACCAAAAGATTCACTGCAATATTCCCCTAAACTAAGATATATTATCACATCTTAAATTCTCCTTCAACGACTCATGTATAGTTTGAAAAAAGCAACTAAAAGGGAACTACACGTCCGAGATGAAAAGTTAAAACATAGAAGACTGGGCTCTATAAGTATTGCAGTATTTGAAGTGAAGCAATTCTTTTGATAAAACCATTATGGAACTAATTTGCATGCGTAAAGAGGAAAGAGTTGTCCGTGTAAAGGGCCATTTGAGAAATATATTCAGTTTCTTGGAGTTTCGTATATATTTCACAATAACTGAGTTTTTTGTTGTGACGTGGCGAAAAACTCGGCCCGCAAGCGTACCCGGGCCATCTGATGTTTGGGTTTATTTTCCCACAGATGTCAATGAGATAATTCAATATTTTATTTTATTTACAATTTATTATTTTAGTAAAACGTTTCTTTTCTGGCCCATTAAAAGCTGCAAGGTCTTGTTTGTGGATAGACGCGTATACTTCGCCTTCAGAACGCAAATGTCTTGCCTGACGAGCAGTTGATTCACGCAGGTTAGAGAGAAGCGTTAAACAGCACTTCGTATTAAATCATAAAAGACTGGAAAAATAATATCCATTACATAACCCATGATAAAGCCGCATAATTTTACGAATAAGTACTGAGATTTTTATATTTCTAAATCTTATTAAAACAACTTAGACAAGTAACGAATGTCATTTTATACTTTCAACTCTTTTAAATTTAAGCTTTGAACATCAGTTTGCATCTTAATAAAACCTCGACAAAAGAGAATTCAGATATTTTGTGACAGAAGCGAAAAGGGTTTGTTCATCTGTGTAAACAGAACCAAAGACAGAAGATATGACCTGAGTGAATGGCTGACGTGTACTACTCCACTCGAAACGCGGCAGTCGGCAACAAGAACTCAGTAATCTTGCTTTTCCCGTCGCATGTTATTATCAACTCCAAATGAGAAACAAAACCGAAGCCACTGAAGGAGTTCGAAACAGCAACTGCTTTGATTTACCTTGTCCTTTAAACTCTAACGACAAGGAAAACCTTACAACTGAGAATGAAAGCGATGCCCGCTGGAGATTATCAACTGCCTGCGTGCTGTGTGCAGTATTCATTGGTTGTCAAATAACAGGTTCGTGAATAAAATTTTAAACGCTTCTTCGTATCTCTGTCAAAAATCTTATTTAAAATGATATATCAGAAATTGTAAACGCAAATGTTTAAACGTAAAACTTATTAATCCAATATATTTAGTTGTCGTTAAATTTATTCCCGTAGCAATAGCCAGTTTTTGTATATAAAGCAGCAGTAACTGAATTATAAAATAAAACAGCAATATATTGTATCAGTTACAAAACACCAGTCAAAACTAAATCTGTAGCTGGTAAGACCTGATTTTGTTAACTTAGTTTGTTTCATTCATTTACTCATTTATTTATATTTTTTGCAATTATATTTTACATTTTGTGTTTTCACTAAAACTAAACTAAAATAATATGAATATGTTAATATTTGAAGGCCCACGATGCACGATGCATAGAATATATGTTTGATAGACAAATAGTGCATAGTGTGTATTTTTCTTTTGACCCGCATTTTACCAACATGTTTGGTTGTTATAAAACAAAAACAATTATTACTTTTCATTTTGGTTTAGAGCTTAATAGCTTTTTTAATGACCCGGCAAAGCCCTAAAGTGGGCAGTAAATGTAGTAGATAAAATTACATCACCTTTCATGGGCTCTCAAATTATCATAAGAGGGTCGCACTAACGACAGAATGAAAATTCCTTGTTTATATAACAATTAAAGTATTCGACCATTAGCGTAACAGTTTACATTTTTCTGATATTGAATGATATATCCGCGGGACACGTTAAAATTTTCCATTCATTGAACCGATTCCATTCGAAACGGTATATTTTATTTCTGTTTGAAAAGTAAAGTAAAAATAAACTTCTGAAATTCGTTAATTATTCTAAGAATCGATGTTATTCTTAGAGCCTGTTTACATGCGCCAGGTTGAACCTTCTATACGTTTCAACTTAGCACTGCCTTGACAAGGGATTTAACTTTGTTATTTGGTAAGGTTTCCATGCAAAACTAGTAGCGCGATAAAGCCAGGTGCTGGGTTTGTAGAGGTTGATGAGGAAGATGGATTACATTAGAAACAGAAATATTGTTTAAACAATCTCGCCTGGCTATTGACTGCTGTTGCTTCCTTGCGGCAGCACGAATGTTTGGTTTTTTCATTTGTTGCTTTCTCCATGTCACTAACGAGTAAGATTTGTTTGAAACCGTCATCCACTATTTTCCCGCCAAACCCGTTTAACCCCCAGATTGTGTTTACATGATAAAGCTCAGTTGTACCCAGTGCCCGGCCCAATATCCCACTCACCTAGGTTGAACCGGCTTCTGGGTATAACCCTTAGTCAATTACAGAGCTAAAATAATTAGTTCTAGTTCAACTAAGTTGCGGAGTTGCTAAGCCCTGGGTCCAGAACAGGCCCTGACGTCACTTCAGGAATCGCGTACTCTTCCCGCCAATTTTTTCAGTGTTTATTGTATTTCCATACAAACCCGATCTTTTGTGTGGAAATACATTGAAACATTGAGTCGACAATACCTGAAGTGACGTCACGGACTATTCTGGACCTAGACTTAGCAACTTCCGGTCTTCTTCGTTGGGCGTGACCGGCGCGGGAACTTTAAAGCTCGATTTTGTGGCGAAAATTTGACGTTATCAAAAAAATTGTTTTGGAATACTTGTCCACACATTCTAGAGATATCAAAATCTAAAAAAAAGTTTCGCCATATGGACACTTTAAAACTATTGCATGTAATTGCTATTATTTTGTGTTCTTGCACCGAATACAAGAATACCTGGAAATTTACGCACGACAGATTTCAATTTAACAATAATGTAATAATTAAACGTGAAATATTGAGACGTATTACACTCCATACAGGAGGATACCTTTCTAACAGTCTGGCGATAATAAATGAAGCGCTGCACCAGATTTTTGATCTCAACAGTCTGCTGGTGAGTTTGATTGCAGCCTCGATTGCAAGATGGAAGCCAAACGAAAAGAAAACGTTCGGATACTTTCGTGCTGGTGAGAAAAAAACGGACATCATTATTCTTTATATCATTCAAATTAGTAGGTTTAGCACCAAGGCAGAACCGTGAACGATCAATTTATCCTTGCCAACGTTGGATCAGAAGATCGTGATCAGTTGAATTAATAATATAAAACTAAATTTTTGTCTAAAAGGACGTCTCCACGTCTGTTTATATCATCATCATCATCATCATCATCATCATCATCATCATCGTTATCATTATTATTATTATTATTATTATTGTTATTACAGAGGAGTTCAATCTCGTAGTACCATGGGTGCCACAGAGGCTTTTTTTCTTTTTGAAAGGAACAAAAAGACGCGAAAAAACTTCCGTGTATCCTCATTCTAGGTTTTAACGCCCGTGATATTTGTCCGATACAAACCTTCTTACAGTCGTTACAACTAATTTTATAAACTGCTCCTGTGGACAGGTCTTTACCAAACTTTGACTTTAGGCTTTTAAAAATTAGAGCCAACGGTCTTCATTGGTTTATGGGCGGCTTTGACGTTGAATTGTTGCAAAATTTTTGCAATTTGTTCCGTAACTCCTTTTATGTACGGCAAAATTGCAAGACCTTTACGTGTTTGAGTCTGATTTGCTGGTGTTGTTGTCGTTGCGCTTCGGCAGCTTTTTATTTAGCAGTCCGTGTAGCCATTGATTTTATTTGTTTCGACTTTGTGTTGTACTTACGACAACACACCCCTATATGTAACAGAACTGGTGAAACCCAAGTTGGTGGGCTGTTTTCTCCAACCTGGTCAGATTTTGGTCGACCTGTGCCCTGGTCAATTCTGGAAAAACATCTGGTCAAATTTTGCTGAACCTGGTGAAAAATTAAACCTCCCTTGCGACCTGGTGGAATTTTGAGAAATAATTGGGCAAATAAATTATTAGTAAACAATTTATAAACATATCAACCAGGTGGAAAATCTTATTACCTGACAAAAACTTTGTAAAAACACCTGGTGAAATTTCAGAAGCTACCTGGTCTGTTACATAGGGGTGTTTTGTGAGATATAACAAGGTATGTTTGATTTTCAAGAAAACAAAAGCGAAGACATAAAACTATCATTCTCTGGTTGAAAATGTTGATCCGGGATACATTTGAAAAAGAAATGAAATATTGAGAAGTCATTTACTCCTTTTTCTTAATTTATATTTCGTTGCTCTCTGCCAAAGGACAAAAATTCAGCAGTGCACAGAACACTCGTCAATTGGAAGGGATCAGTTTCAGATTTTAAATAAAGGTTTCAATCAGTTTTAAAAAGAGGTGTCACAAGCTCTGTTCGTAAAAGAACAAAAACCACCGGTGAATGAGCAAGGGGAGTTCATTCTTTTGACAATATTTAACTTAAACAAAAAATTTACAATTCTGACTGTAAATCCTACACTCAGATGATGGTTGTGGAAGGACAATCGAAATGGCTTTTTTATTTTTATTTTTACTTATTTTACAGCCAGTTACGTGCGTTGGGGAAAATAAATAACCACACAACACGTGAACACTTTTACCCAATCACATGCTGTTTTCTGTCAAAAGGCGGGAAAAATTCGCGCCGAAACTACAGCACGTACGTGTTACATATATCATATAACGCACGTTTTTATCGCCACTGTTTTCGGCTATAAAACAATGTCGTCAGCATTGTTTTTAAATTAGCTTTTAACTTTGACCTGTGAATCTTTTTTAAAACTTATAAAACTTTTTACATTATCCAGCTCTACATTTTAAACGATAGATCGGAGTAGTGACTTTTATATATATATCAAAACAGTTTTCTTTGCTGCAGTGAACTCAGGAAAATCAAATTAGTCTTTAAAGCAAAGACGCGGTGTTTCTTTTATCAACACTCATGCAAAACTAAGTTCATTTTGCCTTACTCTAGGGGTAAAACGGAATACCAGGCCATTGAAGAAGGCCGAAGACAACCAAGAGTTGAACCCAAAATTGTCAGGTTAGCCTCGCTTTGTTTAATAACATTTAATCAAGAATAATAGTATTCAAATTTTCTGAGAGTCAACATCCGGGAAACATGTCCGAATACGCGCGTATACGGCCGGTGGGCCGAATAAGCAACCGCCCATGAACCAATCAGAATGCAGGAAATTGCAAGGTCATTTTATAACAAGAAGTTATAAGTCGGTGCTAGTCTGTTTACAGTGTCGTTTTCTCAATGTAAGACAATTGTAGCTACCTACTTTGTAGCGTTTTTCTTGACAGTAATAATAGTTTTAGCCTTCGCTAAGTGCCAACGAGCACAAATTACAGTTAACTCACGCCTTGCTAACACTTCGTTGTTATAAATAGTATTAGTAATCAAGTGGTGTATATGGACAGAAAATGTTGCGCCAGACGGAAAAATAATACAACTGTTTAACTGTTTAGAAAAGCTTACACTAGGTTGCCTGGTTACACATGACATTTACCTCAAAGCATGAAATGGAATTTTGTGTAGTAAGCCTTCTGCAAGAAAGCGTGAGCAAACTGTCGCATCGAATGAATGCAAGTCATAATTTTTAAAATAGCTTTCGTCTCCAAACTTCCTGCTGACTGCACGAGTTTGAATGACAGATCAAAGAACGCGTGCTACGATTGTCTCACTCGCTAGCAAGGGTCAGCTTCTGCATTACGTCATAAAAGGCCTCAGTTTCGATCGATTTCGCCTCCTCATACATGGCTGTAGGATCTGCTGCTTCGCCAGCCGCGCGTCTTTGCTTGGCTGCCTCGTTGGCAAATATTTTTATAAAATAATTCAGACAGTTCATGCGTTCTGATTGGTCGACAAATATGCTTTCATAACGCTATGTAGCACTGACGAAAATGACGTTTGGCTGTCGCCAAGTTGTGGCGGAGAAAATACAGTTTGATGAAAGAAATAAAACTATGCACCGGCGCCTCGTATATTGTCTTTCTCTTTGTTAAGTTGGAAAATAATTTTGTAAAGAAATAAAACATCATTTATTTGCCTTCATAGCCTGGTGAAAAACCTCGGCAGAGCTTGTTATAGAATTCTCGAGCAGGTGAATTTCCTTGACTGCATTTCGGGTTTTCACTGATCTGCTCTTGAATTCCTCCAAACGTTCGCCTCGGTTTCAAGCGGGCTATAAAGGCACGGGGAAGGTGTTTTATTTCTTATACGACGTCAGGAGATCTGAACATGAGATAAGTGTTGATAGAAATTAAGGTGAAGCTGAGTTTTCTGTCTTTCCCTTTTTAGTGTTCTTCGCCACAGCGTTTTATATTATTGTCTAGAAACTCAAGCTCCCAAGAAACTCGAGGTTGTTTTGTTCCTTTTATTAAAAATAAAAGCAGAGGAAAATGGGTTTCTTAAATTGTGTGATGTCATCCCGTGATTTATATGCAGTTTTAAAAAATGACACTATAGCCAATCAGAGCGCGGGTTATTTCGGGATAATTTTCTAAATGTGTTATATCAGTGTAGCTGTTAAAAATGCCAAACTATGATTCTATCTGAAGACTAATGTTACGTTCTGCCTGCCCCATTTTATCGTCAATTGCTATGAGATTTCCATGACAGTTTCGTTTTGATAGAAACACAAGTTCATATAAATTATATATTTTCTTTGCAACTCGGACGGAAACTGTCAAACAAAAAGAATTTGAAAAAAAAAGTCCGAATTAATGCATCACATATTTGGATCGCATGAATTCGCCTGCGAGAACCCCGTAACATCTTCAACTGAATTTCGAAAATTTCGAGGAAAAGCGATTTCCCGTTGGGATACTCACATAGTCCGATTAATGATCAAAACCTGGCATTCTTTGGTTTCAATCCAACTCCATTTTCACTTCAGTCGGATGCCGTTTGTGACTCGTTGCCACGAGTCTGTGAGAATTTTGCGCTAAAGTAAAACAAAGGAACATGATTTTATGTTTTAAAAATTAATTAATTGAAACTATCTTGTTTTCTATTTCCGTATAAGATTTGTAAAGTTTTGTTTGTTCACCAACGTTAAAAACATAATTTATTAAATCTAACAACTTTCCATTTCAAGCGAGGATTTTGTGTTATTTTTTGTTATGAGGTAAGAAACTAAAATCAAAGCCGTCCATTTATAACTTTCGATAAAATATTTGCCCCGAAGGTCACCTTTGAGCATTCTAGCCCAGATTAGGAAAAAGGTTGTTTACATTAATAGCTGACATTGTTTAGATTTTTGTTGCCGGATAGCGAGACTCAAAACAAGATTCTTCCTGCAAAGTCAAAACCCGCAGGTTTCAGTTTGTACTTTTGCAGCCGCTTCCTTCAACTTTGAATTTGTGAATCCAATTTCCATCAAACGATAATAACAAATATGAGTCCTACTTTTTTAACTTAATGGCTTTGTCAAAGAACGGTTTAAATTATCATGGAAGGAGATACGTAAGAAGCTTTGTATCGGTATAGTTCGTTAAATACTCTGTAGGCAGTATGTCTAAAGCACCATATTGATAAATAATAATATATGTAGGTCGTAAATTTGATTAATTTCCCTTCCATGTTACTCGTTTAGAACACTGAGTCGACGGTATTCGCGTAGAAGTGATGATGGAAGTAGTAAGTATGCCGTTGTTGAATATTTATGTTCAAAAAATTTGAATGTAGTTGATTTGTAGTAGAAAAAGCTTGCTTAGATAAAGTGCTCAAACTTTTTCGTTTAACATTTTTTTTACTTTATCTTTACCCCGTATGCTACCTTGTTTTAGAAAATCAATATGCGAATTTTTTTGAAGATTTCTAATTTGATTTTATCAATCACCAGTTGAAACTGGCTTACTTGCTTCAGTTTTTTAAAAAACCAACCACAGATCATTTTGACCGAGGCTCGCTCGAATTTTTATGCGTGTTAAATGTTTGACCCAGCTGGTTAAGTAGTAGAAAATAGATTGGATGATTTTAGAACTTAAAAAAATGTAGATTTCTGCTTTGTATCAGGCATTTATGGGTAAAAGAAAATTTCCGTTCTGGTGCATACTCAATTATACATGCATAACAATCCTTAAGTTATAGAAGTTCTCTTTGGTTTTGGAGTTGAAAATGTGTGAGATTAAGTACGGAAATTTTACCAAAAATCGTTATTTTGAAAAAAGATAATCGCCAATCAGAAAACTATGTCTTTCAACATTAAAAAGTTGTTTTATTTTCATTTATTTGGCAAATTCTTTAATTTATATTGCTTTTTGATGTTGCTTTCACGTGCATTAACTTCTTAGGTTATCGATCACGATCGAAGATTTCAGTTCTTGATCGAGATATTTCTAAAGAAAATTCCTTGTTTACGGAGAAAGTTCTGTGTCACCATCAACACACAGCCTCCTCGTGCTCTAGTCCTGAAAGGTAAGTATCCTTTGTTTTGGCTTCCTTTTAAACTCGTTAATGAGTTTTTTGTGTGTGAGTGGCTCGCTGGCGGATAAGTTTCAGATAGTCAAAGCTTTGAATCGTGGCTCGCTGGCCGAATTGAGTGTTTACTGTGGCTCGCTCGCCGACACCGCTGACCGACTCAAGTAGCTATAGTAACGCAGGCTTACACGTTTGTCGATACGTCGATAGATAGGAAACGCAGACCTAGACTCGACCTATCACAGGTAGCCCGAGTAAAAAGTTTCAATAGCTAATTTTGTTCGCGAGTTATTGCAAATTGAATCTTTTTACTGGCAGACGGGAAGCTAAACGAATCATTGTTCAAACGCAGTTTTCTCGGTTCAAGTTCTAACACAAATGAGGGTTGTAAAAAATATCAATGCTCGCTGAATTTTTGTTATTTTGCCACGAAATTGTTGGCAAATTTGAAAAGAAGCCCTGGTTGATTTTTTATTAATTGATTTCTACGCTTCTCGGTTAAAAATATTTGTAATTTTCTAGAAACAAATATAAAAGATGATCGGCTTTCACAAACAAAAATCGCCGACGCGGTTTTGATCGGCACACTTTGACGAAGTTAAAAATGTGACAAACAAGCAAAATTAGAGCGTCAGTTCCTCCTTACGATAACGAATATATCAATATAATATTCATTTAGAGAATTTTATAAGCTTTTAAGTGATATGTAATGGTAATAGGACTGAGTGGAGTCCAATTTGGTCTGTTATCATTACGCGTCAGGATTAACAAAATTGGATGAGCGCGAACGGCGTTGGCGGAAATCTGTGTAGACGAAAATGAAACTAAGCTCGAGCCAGCCTTTGTATTGAAATTTATTTAGCTTTTCGAAAATTCTAGTGCTCAAAGTTTCTCAGTAGTTTCTTAAGTCTAGTTTTCTACGGAGGGGAGAGGGCACGGCGTTTAGTTTGTCACAAGTGTAAGCTTGCGTGTTATGAACATGAAAGCCAATGGTCTGACGCTGCAGGTTTGGATGTACTGAAATAAAACATGAACTTGTTTTTTATCTTTTAGATGAATATATTAAAACATTAGAGTTCCAGTACCGAAGTTTCTTTACTTTTTAATAACCTGGGCACTGGTTTCTTATAAAAAAAATAATAATGTGCAATCAGTAGACCTTATCCACTGGCATATAAGTGTTTTCCCAGTACAGTCCTCTTGGGAAAAAAGGATCTTTTCTTAAGCTGAACGTTCTTCCATGTCTTTCTCATTACCGCATCTGAAACAAAAAAAATTATTTCCCAAGAGGACTGTATTGGGAAAAACATTGAGGCCAACGGATTAGGTCCATTGCGTGACCGAAAGGAACTTTGGGTACATTTAAGAATGATAATTAAAATCGTGCAACCAGAAAAGATCGTTACATTGAGTGTGCTCGTAGCACCATTAAATTATAAACGGACATTCAGCTTGCAGCAGTTTACAGAGAACTGAATTATCAACTATCTTGTAATTATGTTATTCCGAACTTCCATTCTGACTGTTTTTGACTTCATTTTTCCTCGAAGTAGCTGCTTTTTATTACCTCATTCTTTATCATTAAAAACACCATGTTGCTACATTTACTGTCCATTGCTGATGGAATTTTAAATTTTTCAGCTGTTGCGATTAATATAGCCTTTATTCCGCAGTTTGTGCGTGTAGAAATTCCTTAGTCATTCCGGCAGGGTCCGGGCCCTTAAAAACCTGGAAAGCCCGGAAGATAGGTTTTTAATGAGCAGTGAATAAAGAATTGACTTATTTCTTTCCACGTTTTCAACCTTGTTAGGGACACAAATAAATCCAAAAAGATCGCAAATACAGCAAAGTTTTCATTTTAGTTTTCCTTATGGTGCTCTTTGGCTCAGTGAGATCGTTTAGTTTTTTTAATCTTCTCCAGTTTACCAGATCCTTGATTTTTGTAAACGTGGTCCTGGAAAGAACCTGGAATTTTCGCTTACCAATAGAGTACAAACCGTGGTCGTTACAAAGTAGTTTGAACTTGATCACGTGATTAACCTTTTTCAGTAGCGCTTCTCATTTTTGTATATTTGTTTACTTTGGCGATACATTTTAAAATCGTATTCCAGGATTTGTACAGTCGTATATAAAAGACCTAAAGAGTCTAAATTTTCAAAAATTAAATTTTAGGACTCAAAAGTTCTGAAAGAATTGAAAAAAGGTTGTAACAAACTCTGGCAATGACAGAATGCAAGTCCGGGGGGTTTCATTAAGATCCGGGCAACAGGCAAATTGACCGACTGTGAAGACGGCGTTGCCCCGACTGCTTTCAGCATCACAACCGAAAGAACAAAATAAAGTTTGCATAAACTTTGCCCGGGTGACGAATCTAAATGCCCTCCTGCTCCTCTAATCTGTGCTTTTTTTTCCTTGAAGTTTGGGTGAAAATAGAAGCCGAAATTCGTTAAATTGTCACCGGCTGAAACAGTAACTGTATGTTTGTTTTTATATTCAACATCGGTCGAGAATGAGGAAGTATGTCGAAATGTCCGAGCTAAACTTTTAAAAACAGGTCCTTGAAATCTTTTAAAAAAGTCCTAAAAGTTCAAATGAAATAAGCTGTGGGAACCCTGTTAACGATTCAAACATTTTTTTTACGGAATCCAGAGATGACAGCTCAAATCGTCTCCATGTTGATGGAGGAGAGACACAACAGACAAGTAGGAGTCCTGTTGGCCAGGTATTTGCTTGGATTTAGCGCATTTTTAGTTGCAGATGCATTTAGTGTTTGACCGATGTATGTATGTACTTATGGTTATATCATTATTCAATACTTTAAGCCCGCTAGACACTAGCCGATTTCCTGTCTTTAAGCTCCCGAATTTTTGTCTGAGACCGAATTTGACGGGATGTAACGTAAGGTTTGCCACACACGAACCGACTATTTGTCCAGCTAGCAAAGCATGACCTTTGTCTTCTAAAACAATTTTCTCTCAATTGGCTTCCGTCTTGAATCTTGCAATGTGGTTACGTGATAAATTTTTCTCTGTGATTAGTCGAGCCAAGTTCTACTCCCGAAAATTTATCTGAATCTACCACACACGAGCCGGTAATTTATTGGCCGTGGGTTTTGGATCAAACATGCGCAGTTTTAATCTGATCGGGAGCTGCCTCACACGAACTGATTTTTTGTCTCCGAGTCAAAATATCGGCTAGTGTGTAGTGTATTTTGAAGTTTTAAAACTCTTGACTTACTGGTGGTAATAGTTGCTTTGTTTTACAACAACGGTATAACGACAGGTCTGATTTTACGCGAGGTTTCGATGCTCTCGGGCATCATTCTCAAGAGTTTTTCTTATTAAAAACAGTAAACAGCTTTATACATATTGAATTTGATTTGTAATTCAAGGTAAGTCACTTAAAATGTCTCAAGTCAAGAGGCAAATACTTTAGCCTTTAATGAGTCTGATTATTTAGCGATGGCTTCAGTTCTTTGATAGATAGCATCTCGTACACAAGGCATTCCATTTTATCACGACGACGTTAAAGAATTTCAAAATTGTTACTGATGTAATTTCGTAAGGTTTGTATGACGTTGTTTGAAGCGGCCGCCAGTGGAAATTTTCTTGTGTTCGTCAATTCTGTTGTGTAAATACCTCTTGAGACATGTTAAGTGACTTTTATCTAATTATAGTTCGAATTCAACATGTATATAATATTTTAGGTAGCTTATAAGTTTGGCACGAAATTATAAAGTGCATTAGTTGAAACTGCTAATGATCTATCATAACTCCCTCATACCGGATACCTCGTCATGGTCTAATTTTTGATAAACCATGCTGGCGGACCACAACAGGTAGATAAAGTCACTGAACCCCGTTTTTCGGTGGTTACTATAGGGATTTTATTGAGAATATACTAAACATTTCTACCCCAGAAAAAACAAAGAAGAGCTTAATAAGCGTCCTCTACCGCTAGACAAAAGACGGGAATGAGTTTAAAGTTCCCTCTCTCCCTCTCGAACGGGGCATCCATTAACTTGTTCACGATTTAAAATGAACAAAATTTAAAACTGTTTACATCGTTTTATTGTGATCAATTAGTAGCTTTCTACTAAAGCAATTTGATTTTTCGGGCTCATGGACAATGAATTCATAACCCATTCGGCCTTCGGTCTATTGTAGTATTGTATTATCGACCTCGAGGTCTAATTGTTAAATATCCCACCAATGAAATGCAGCAAAGTTGTCTTCAGTACACCAGTTCACCTAAAAAACATCAGAATTCTTAAATCTTTCTAAAAATCGTGAACATTGTTATTTGAACTACCCTTTTCTTCATTAGGTTTCAGGCACGAAACATACTTTTTGCAATTAGCCTATCTCTACAAAGCAAAGAAAAACCTAAAAGCATCCTCTAGAGGAAACCATCATCCTGTCCTTGTTGCTTTGGCAACCTCGCTTTCAAGCAGAACCAGTCTCCATGGTTTGCCGTCAAAAACTAAGGGATTGGGGCGAAGTGGGCCTACGTACTTATACATACAAATTACAAAAAAATAGATTGAAAGTAAGCTCCAAAGAATCTTGAATGCTGCCTACAATGTCCGCAAAAGCAGTTTTCTTTGTTTTTGGTCTGTGTACTGGATTTACACCTTCGTTCACGTATTAATTATCATAATTATAGTTTATAGTTGGTTAATGCATTCCGAATTTTTGCTGTCAGTGCTGAATGTATTAATCATGATATACTTTCTCATTTCAATTTTGACTACGGGCGAAAGGATACCGCGTTAGTTACAATACTAGTTGAAGAACAAACTGTTAACATCAATATGTCCGCTGTTTCCTTCTACATCAAACTCCATCGTGCTTCAACTTCAGGCTGGATCAATGCAGTCATAAAATCATTTTTTTATTATCTTTTGCCTTTTTAACTGTCAATACTCAATAAACCTCGTCCCATGCTAACTCGTCTTGCCGGCGGCCAGTCAGTTTTAATTATTACGTCATTATCAAAGTTTGAACTCAACTGTCTCAGTATTGGCCAATCAACAGACAACTCTTTTTTATACTGAGCTGTAACTCGGTCCAACCGCCAACTGCCGTTATACTGACTAAATTTAGGGACAGGTATGTTTAAATTTTAAGGAAAACGACAACACTCTTTAAATTTGCAAAACATGTTTCGACAGAAACTTCTGTCATCTTCAGTTGA
>JAOCNB020441629.1:0-23178 GCA_026546465.2 Palythoa caribaeorum
ATGTGTCTTATTTCCTAAAACAATTTGTAATTTTACTAAAACAATTAGTCACCTCAGGCTCCGTGATTATCGGCGAACAGTCACCTCGACTTCGTCTCGGTGACTATTCGCCGATAATCACGTCGCCTTCGGCGACTAATTGTTAAATAGTTCTTATATATAACTATAGGTAAAACGCGGGTAAATCCAATTTTATAATCTAAACGTTATCGATCTTAAAGATCATTTTCATTGTTAAAACTTATAGCAGATCATCATTTTAAGTGTTAAAACTTACAGCAGTTTTAACTTTGAAGATGATCTTTAAGATTTAGTTTTTAACTGAAATATTGGATTTACCAGTTTTACCTAAGTTATATATAACAATTTTAAATAGGTGGAATTACGACCACATCATGGTTCAATATAAAAATAATTGCATGCTTCAACCTTGTGCAAGGTATGGTCTTCTTGCCAACGGTAATACTCAAGAAAAGTTACAAAAAGATTGTGCTCAAACGTTTCTATGAAACTCCTTAAGTTCAGTGGAGCTATCTCTGTCCAGTTTATGAGATAAATAAGAGAACAAACAAAATAACAGTTGAAAGAAGAGAATAAGCTAGTGAAGTAGGTATTAAGAAAAATCTGCACTTAACTTTTAAAGTCGATATTGCTGATCAATGCAGAAAGTTCCGTCAGGTCAAAGCAACCCTCTTGGTGTTTGATAATAACGCGGAAAAATAGCAAAACGCTAGCACTTCATTCATTATTAAATTCAATGCACTGCAGCGAAAGAACCACCGCTGAATTATTAATTTATTTTGTGCTTTGAAATCTTTCGAGTTTAAGCTCACGTTCCTCAGAAAGGAGCCAAGAAATGATTAATAAATTATCTGCGCGCATGCTTGCACTTCTTCGGTACTTCATAATCGGTTCTTTCCGTTCCTTTTCCGAAAGCGAAACCAATATATTGTTTGGCTTATATCAATGAAATGTTTTTCACTGTTAAAATAACGGTTTTATGATTGAATCTGCTAGTATCTTCGCAACTGGTATCGAAAGTGCCTCGAAGACAAAGAAAAATTACACTTACAGAAAAATGTAAAACATTACGATTTAAATTTTTAATATTGAGAACTGACGTACTTTTCTCAAGATAAATTTACACATTGACGTAAATAATTGTCAAGTAATATTTCCTGTTATTTTACATTATAGCTACTAATAATGATAATTATAGTTATAATGAAAATAAAAATTCTTTGAGCCAATTAGTTAATTTTAGAATGAAAGTGTTCAGTATTCAAGATTGCTTTGTTTAAGTAGAAAATCGCTGCTTTTTGGTTTCGGTTTGTTTTCGAAAACCAGACGAAATGAACATAAGTATCGCTTATGATATAACAACTCTTATTAACTTGACAGCTAACTGACTATCGTGCTAATATTAAACATGAAAATTAGATAGGAAGTCAAAGCTGATTGGACCTCCGTAGAAACCTCTGGGGGAGTGGGGGAGGTGGATATCCGCGCAGACCCCGAGCCCCATTGGAGTGAAGTTAAAGACTTTTGTTTGCGAGGGGTCTAGTGTTTCTTCTAATGTACAATGGCAAGCAAAAAGGAGAAAGGATCGAAAGTTGCTGTAGAAACAACTTTTTTAAGTTTCAATTAGAGACTAAACAAGCCAGAGTGGCTATACATTTTTCAACTTTTTGTAGTAGCTGTATCTGCAGCATCATTACTCATCACGCGTATTATTGAAAAACGTAATCATCCCTTTTCTTTGCTTTTTAGGTTTCTCAGAGAACTACCCTTCATCCAGCGAGACGGCTGCCACATTGGCATCGGGATTTTTACAAAATTCGAAAAGGCTACCTGGTATTTAACTTATAATCTTATCTTATACAAGATATTTATTACCATTGCCATGCATTATCATGTCTTCGTTGTTGTAACCATCTTCATCATCATCGTATTATCAACATCATCACCAAACTCAAAAAATGATCAAGCTTGGCGAAACATAAGGCCACCTCGAGGGATGCGGGAAATCCGCCCAAATCACCACCTTGAGGGGTGGGGGTTGTCCACAAAACTTACCACCTTTGGGCTGGGTGTGGGGAGGGGGAGGCTGTCCACCAGTTCAAGTTCTTGATAATAAGACTAGATAAAAAGTTTTATGTTCAATCAAGAACGACTCCAAATACCGCTTTTCTTTTTTTCATTTATTTGTTCCACAGGTTCTCCATTTTACCCAAAGATTGACCTAATATTCATACTGGATAGTTCATCTAATATTGGGCCAAGTAATTTTAATAAAATAAAACAGTTTGTCAGCAACCTTATCCAAGAGTTTAGTGTGAATCCCTCCGCTACCCGAGTTGCAGTTGTGTCATATGGGCAAACTCCCAGATTGGAATTTCCGTTAAACAAATACGTGAACCGAGAGTGCTCAAGCAATACTATTCAGTCACTAAGGTTTGTAGTTAACATTTCATTTTTGTAGATTTGTTGGTAAAAAAAACATAAACCGTTTTACAAGTCTAGTGGTTTGTTGAAGCAGATAGATACTCATCTCCTTCCGGTTTCTGTATTGTTAATCGGAAAAGAATTTTTGACTCACTCCGGATGGAACATCAAGCTATCGCAGGGTGATCCCCTGCCACAAGCTGGTACTCATGAATACAGTCATGTTGAGTAGAACAGGTTGAGTAAAGTGTCATGTTGATGGACACAGCAGATTCTAACTCAGGACCCTGGGTTGACGAGTTAAACAAGGCCTCCGGAAGATTTGTCGATAAGATCAAATCTACAGTTTTGGGGTAATTAAAAAAATTGGTAGATAGGCCAAAAACACTGCAATCAAAACTTGCCTGACTTCAAGTAGATCTCGAAGTTTTAAACCAGCCGAAACGGTACCAAATCAAAGTAATGAAAGCCAATTTTTTCGTGTACATTTATTACTTTCGTTTACGGTATTGCATTTTCAATGATGTTTGGAAGTGCTGTAAATTTGATTCCAATCCTTAACACAGAATCCTCGATGGTTTCGTGTTTTGTTCCATTCAGAACACATGTAAATCCTTTTATACGAGCCGGTGTTTATCTACCGTTTCTGTATGGTTAAGGGGATGAGAGTCATTGACTCCCCCTGGACAGGACACTAATCCATCGCTGGTTAGCCCCCAGCAGAAGCTGGTACTCATTTTACCGACCTCAGGAGGATGGAAAGCTGAGTCAACTTTGGTCACACAAATGTCCAACTCTCGGCTGAGCCGGGGATCGAACCTGGGACCTTGTGGTTAGAAGGAAGATCTTACCAGTGCCGAGCTAATTATAGTGCTGTCCGTTCACATTGCGTTTCCTTAATAGTTAAAAGTAGAATACCAGGACTCCTCGACAGAAAGGCCGAGGGCTTAGATGAATTCAGTTGTTCAATGACTTCTCGCGGGGAACCGTGAAAAATGCCACGTGCTTTCTTCATATACGGAAAATACGAGTGCATGTGGTATAATAAACCACCATATCGCACTCGAAATCATTTATTAACTAGTATCCATCTCCCATGCCTGAAATGTGAATCTAAAGCATATCGTTTTCTTTTGCCACCAACAGGTTTATTGGAGAAAGGCCCTCACTCGAAAAAGCTCTGAGACTAGTTTCAGATAGTGTCTTAAATACATCACAGGGATCGCGGGGTGTGGCAAAGAAAATTGTATTTCTTATAACTGGCGGACAAGAAAATCTAAAGGAAGAATCACTTGAATGGCGAGGAGTTTCGTTCTATGTTATGGCGATTGGACCACGATCGTTTGATCCATTCTTACAGAACATTGCTAGCCCTCCAAGCAGCAATCACTTTTTTCGAGTGAGGACATTCAACGACTTGAAAGCCATTTCTAATAAGATTAAAGGGAAAGGTTTGTTGACATTGATTGTGTATAATTGTTGACGCTTGGGACATTTCCATGTCCAGATAATTGCATAATATGCGTTGAAGGGGTATTGTGGTCGTTCAATTTTTGTATTATTAGTTGTCTTTCGCGCGCTGTGGTTTGTAAGTCGTCGCTTTTCATTAAGGCCTGTATTTTCAACCATAGTTTTCTTCAAACTATCGAGCTTGTTGATTTTCATTGCACTTGACTTGAACCAAAGCTTATCCGGTGTTAAAGGGCTCTAAATGTGATTGGCATTAAGATAAAATGCCAATCGAGCTGGGTCCTTTCTCAGAAAAAAAAAACTTGGTAAACAAACACTGGATTTCTTTCCCGCGAAGCGTTTGCAATAGAGTGAGTTTAGGTTTATATGCTCTGATGTTTCGAGGCTTGGCTCCGGTTCTTGCTTTCGTCTGCCTTTTTGAATATTCCAAATATTTTGTGCCATTGATATCTTTAAGACGCTGTCCCCACTTCATAAGACGATGTTCGTCGCAACCTAGCTCGCAATCGTGTGGTTAGAAATGTCTCCAGATTTGAAACTCCAAGTAAGTTCGTTTTGTAAAAAATGATTACTTCTTCGTCGGTTATTGCTTCTGCCGTGTTTGGCTTGTTTCCTTTTCCGTATATCTTGAGTTCTTTGCTTCGAGCTTCCAAAGCTTGTCGCACTTGTTTAAACTCTTTGTCTTCAATAAAGTTACAACGATAATTGCAGGCTTTCAAGTGCTGGTTAAAGCTGCAAATTAGCCCTCTCAGGCTTGAAAATTCAGAATTTTTGCCACAATATATTCACTGATAAGGCCATTTAGCTCTTCTGTTGGTATTTCCTCGACTTTTCTCGCTTCATTTTTGGCTATCAGAAACTCGGCTAGCAGACTAACATCTCTTCATGTTTTAGAAAGAGTGTTTCTGTTTTTTTTTGTTCCTCGATAAACTTGTCGATAGGTTTGATTGGCTTTCTACTTGATTTTTCAACCATCCTAGCGGGTCGAAAAAATTCTTCTAGCTCTTGAAAACTGAGTTTTGAGATAAAACTACATAAAACTCGAGTACACTGAAATTATTTTGTGAATGAGAGAGACAAAGCTGTCGAAAACACTATTCGCCTTGGTGATTGGAGGAAACGCTTTTCTCACGTGTGAGAAAATAGTGTCGCCTCTCTGATTGGCTAAAAAAAGTCGCGAACTGGATTTTCGCATAATTAATTTTCATCAAAATCTCAGTATATATAAGATAAATGATATTTTATATATGTCTTCCTTGTTTTATTCTTGCTAAATAAGCTCGGAACTTTCTTCCGGGGTATACTTTATGATTCTCTAACAATACAATACAATACAATACAATACAATACAATACAATATACTTTACTAAATTACATAGGTTAAAAACACGTGTTAACCACCAGAGGAGTTTTCTAACACATGGCCCTCTATCATGGCGGGCATAATTATTAATACGAATGGCCTTTAACCTACACGACTTTAATCTTCGTTTCTGATTTTTTTTTCTTAGATGACCCTTCCGACTGCTTTTCATATTGCTTGGCAATAGTTTTGTTTAGCTTTATCTCATAGTTTTGCTCATAGATTCGCTCAAAGTTTGGCTGTCAAAGTTTCACTTAAAAGATTCACTTGTTAGTAAGTTTAGGTTCATTATCCAAACAGCTGGAATTTATAAACCCACAGTGAGTAAACAAAGGGTTTGGGAAATCAATTTTTTTTTTATATTTGTCATTATAAAAATACAAAAATAATACACTTTGCATTGAGAAATATCTAAATATGATACGTATTTAGCATAACAATATTTGTTGATGTTGTTGTTGTTGTTGTTTATTTTTGTTTTCTAACTTTCTTTTAATTTTGCAGGAGCAAGAAGGCTCTGTTCAGGAAGTTCAACAGTCTATGACGAATGTAATCGACAGTGTAAATGCAGCAACGGAGAACTCACCCATTGTTATCGCATCCGAAAGGAATTCACCGCCATGTCGTTGGAGGAACGAAAAAGATTCATTACAGCTTTTATAACCGTGTCTAGCAAGCAGCCTTACCAAAAGATGTACAACAAACTGACGAAAGTACATCCAGGCCACTTTGACGCAATACATGTTCGAGACATCTTCTTTCCTTTCCACCGCTGGTACATCCTGCAATTGGAAAACTTGTTGCGCCGTGTAGACTGCCGTGTCACGGTGCCCTATTGGCACTGGTCACGTGCTGTTCCGGGTAATCACGTGTTTAGGGGTACCCATATAAGGGATGTTTGGTACCCAGGCGAGCACGGCCTTGGGGGGAACGGAACGCTACCCAAATCTTACGTGCCAGATGGGCCGTTCGCTTGTGGCCTTTGGAAAGAACCGAAAGGATTTAAATATCCGTGTTTAAAACGAGTTTTTGCCGCTGTCCCCGAATTGAGTGAAGATAAATACGTCCAGGCTCTGTTCAAGTATCCTCGTGAACAATTTTTGTGCTTTGAGTATGCGACGCGCGAGTTCTTGCACAACGACATGCATCATGCCATCGGGGGGACGATGATGTTAGATGCGTCAGCAAACACTCCAGAGTTCTGGCTACACCACGGATTTCTGGACAAGCTGTGGTCTGACTGGCAAAAGAGAGGGGAAAGGTCTGTGCAAACTATTTGATTCAATTTACAGTAGTCTCTCTATGGCAGTCGTGAAGGCGCCTCATATAGCGCTGAAAATTTACAGTGAAGCACCTGACAAAGTAAACCTGAAGGGGGAGGATGAGGGGATTTTGAATTTACTTGGCCTCGACAGTGGGATGTGATTGGAATATTCGATCCCAGTGTCGTTAAATCGATAGGCCAAATAAAAGACTTGGTCCAAGTTAGTCTTGTACCTAGAGAAAGTAAGGTTTCTTAAAACAGTTTTTCATTCCTGAAGACTTGTTTATTTTTATTCATGAACACTTATACTACCGACTTTAGTGGGAACTAAAGAATAAAAATAAACAAGTCTATTACTATATATTAGAATATACCTCTTCTAGCCCTTTGGGGTTAACAACTAAATACCGCTTGTTAAAAGGTTAAGCTCTCTCTCTCTCATACGATACCCTAATGGTCTTTTGTTCTAGACGTGAGTCAAGTCAAGTCAAGTCAAGTTCAAGTTTATTTTAATAAACTAAAAACTTAAAAGTTTTCCAAAAAGTTACAATGAACACCGCCTGCAAATAGCGAGCTAATCTAGGCAGGCGTTGTTAAGGACATACATAGAAATACACGAATTACTAAATGAAGGCGTTAAAAAAGGTTAATAATGCATTATTTGTCAAAATAGTAAAAAGTAATGAAAAGTGTGGAAAAATATTATGATTAATGATTGAATTATAATTAAGGTGTCTTTTTATCTCAGAAATAAGAGTGCTAGTGTCAGCATAACTGTCCATAGTTTCTAAAGTTACAAATAGTAATGCTTGAATTTTCTTTTTGGATGTATGCTTTGGCAATCTTCGCCTAGCTTTCGGGAATGCTGTTCCAAATCAGTTTAGCTCCAACGATGGAAAAAGAGTTTTTATGGTGATTGAGCCTAGAATGAGACCATACAATATGCACTTTACATCTCCAAACCTTTTGTAATCTGTGCATAGCTAAGGCAATATAGCATTGAGGAGAGAGGAAAGCTCATCAAATTTATAGCCAGCTGAATTTATTAACTATGATTGTGATAAATGAACATTATACTTCATAGACGATGTAATTAAACACAAACAAACTTGACAACAAAAATCAAATTGTTAAAATAACCCTTCGTTTTGTTTTGTTTTTGTCGTAGCTTCAAATTACAGTTTTATAAAACTGTCAAAGCTAAAATGCCAGACCTAGGAAATGGACAAGACGGTTGGTTGTATGCCGACCTAGACAATCAGCCTGGATGCGTACAAGTCGCTTACGAGGATTCCGAAAATTTCTACAATAACAGAAAGATTTCCGAAGATGAAACTAAAATGAGCACATTTTCAACACAACGTGATAAAAGAACCACCATGAGTGATGATGCAATGGTTTACAAGCAGTATGATGATAACGATGATGATTATGATGATGATGATGATGATGATGATGACAGTGAGGATGAAGGTGATGATGACGATCACGAAAGTAAGGAGGAAAAACTGTTTAGAAAATCCTGTAATATGGATGATAATGGAGGCTTTACTATCAATGGTACGAAATTCTTTTCCTATTCAAGAAAAATCAGTGAGGACGCCACTGAGAAGAAATGAAAGAGGGATAAATGAATCACTGAATAAAATTTTGAGTGACCTTTAAAAGCTGTAACAGAATAAATTTAGAATTCTACTTTGAGTTTTAAGCTTTTATTTACAAGTACAAAAGATTATATACGAGACTCAACCAACTTACCCAGACCTTTTTAGCTCTAGCTTAGTTAGATTTACAACGACTTGAAAGAAATATGAAATATGTTTGTTTTGTTTATGAAAACTAAACTAAGATGGTTATTTTTTTTTTTGCATAATTATCACCCTGAGTCTGCAAAATTTTAATTTGTCTTTTGATGTTTTCACTAACCCAAACTTCAAAACGAACTTAATTTTTAATTCTAGTTGTTTGTTAAATTTCAGAACATTTTGTGGAATCTAAAATTCGGAGGCGTTATAACGTTATCAAAATTTAGGCTGCGCCACAGACACTCTTGGAAGAGCATCGGCCTGCTGCAACGCACGCTATCACGCTTTGTTTGTTCTCAAATAAAAAAGAAACTGAAGAAAATTAAATTTACGGTGTTTTCTGGATTTAACGTTATATGATGCACTAATCAAAGTAAATCCCTGTAAAGGGCGAGGGGAGGGTGTAACCTTAGCAAGGTAGGGACTTTGATATGTTTTTAGTACTATATTGCTCCACAATTTGATTTTGAAGCCCAGCATTCTGCCTCTACCACACGACTAGCTTTTCTTCTCTTCTCACAACTCCTTTTCTCTCTTCCCACAACTCCTTCAAATTCACAATTAGATTACACGTTTGGAATTTGTAGTGCTGTATGGGGATTAACCGCAGTCGGCCGCTTATACTATTCCTTGAAGTGAAACGCACAGCTAAATCTTGCAACGCCTTTAATCTCCCACCATGATTTCAATGAGGAAATTAGACTAACTTTCGCGCAAGTGTATAATCCTTTTTTGATTTCTCAAATATCACTGCATTATCATTCCAAAACATGCTTTGGCTACAAACGAAATCCTTAATTCTTATTGACTATTTTAGCTACAAACCTTCAGCTTTTTTTTTAATGCGAAACTGAAGACCGACGAAAAAGTGAAATATATAGGGTGCTTACCATTTAGCCCGAAATCCCGGAAATTTCTGTCGGAAACCAAATGGATCAGTCCGGCCCGATCGAAAATTGACCGAAAAAAGTGAACCACCTCGAGAGGTAGTCCACTTGGACCGGTCCACGAACTTGTCATTCCCAGTACTGCGCATCTGCCTTCGACATGCACAATCATGGCGGAAGCTGCAAGTTTAATATCAGTGCGCTGCGTGCCATTATAGTGCATCGGGTTTAACAAATCTTCTGATGCAGACAGCATACGTACTCATCAGTTGAAGGTATGGAAGTCACTTTTTGGTAAAAGTTTTATCGGAATTTTCTTGAGAAACTACAGTGTATTTTAATAAAAACATTTGACTTAACGATGTTTTCCCGCGTTTTTTCCATTGACTTTGTTGACGATGTTTTCTTTATTACTAGATTTTAATATTAAAGTTAGAAAAAGAGTTAATAGAAAGAACCAGATTGGAAAAGTGGGAATAGAGGCATGATAAATTATTGATTGAGTCTTATTTGAAATCGAAACACCTGGAAAAAAGCAGACCAAAAAGAAGCACTGAACTCATCTAACAGAAATGGAATCGGAAGAAAACAATTGGCCATTTTAAACACATAGATATGGCGATGGCGACTGGGTACTAGTTCACAGAAACGGAAAACCGCTTACTATTAAACAGGCTACAATGCCCGGTTGGACCAACCGGTTTTTTGTGCAAATGGTAAACACCCTATATAGTGTCTCAAAAAAATATATTTAGAGCATGTTCGATATGTTGTAAGAGAAAACGGAGTTATGGGCGAAGGCCACAATCTACAAAAAAAAATGCTCAATGTTTTTCTTTCATTAAAAATGCCAAACGTCAGATAATTTCACTCTCTGGAACTGATGAAAGGAAATGACGGACAGAAGAAAAATTATCAAAAACGTTTATCAATACTGTGCCTTGCCATTTTGAACGAAAGTATAGCTTTTGGCTTCGACAAATTGCGAAGTTTATACACTCTTCAGCAACCGTACCCGGGAAAAATTTCGTGTAAAAATTTCGTTAAGGGGATGGCGGCTGTGACGTTTCTCCGTGACACGTCGTGGTAAAATTCGTTAAATTTGTTTAAAAATTTTGAACGTTTTAGAAACATCTTGGAAAGGGATATAAAGTAACTCAGTGTGCCTGATATTCGTCGGTTGGTTCCTTTTGTTTTTCACAAAATTTATGTTGCTTATATATAGTAGTCTGGGATCAAACAGAAAGACTCTTACAACGTTTTTCAGAGCACAAAAATATCGATAAATATTTTTTTCGTTTCTAGGAGGGAGGGGGGCTCCGAGAGAAACGTAAAATTGATGTCTCTTGTTGGCGATATGTGAGGCTTCCCTAACTCTATATTTTCAATAGCAATAGATACAAAGGAAATAAAAAGACGCATATTTGTTCAGTTCTTTAACTAAAAGGCATGCACCTTTTGGTAAGAACTAGTAAATTTTGATCGAGTCACATTGTTCTTAACATTTCGCAAGATTTAGCCTCGATTGTTCTGAATTCTTTTTTAGTTCTTTAATCGACCACAAATGTCTTCAGATTCGGGATAATATGTCACTTTCTCAAAACAGTTTTGTCGGCTCTTGATAGAAACTTTTTTATAATAGTTTTGTCGGCTCTTGATAGAAATCTTTTTCAACGCTGTCATTGGTTTGAGGCACTGCGCACGGAGGAGAGCTAAAATTTTTGCGCTTTGCTCCATTGATGTTTTTATGGAAGACCTGTAAAATAAAAATGTATTTACACCTGATTTTTGACGTAATGTCCTCTGTGAATAAAAAAACTCATTTACATTTGAAGCAAAGCGTCGGTTGTTTTTACGTTGTTTTAAATTTTGGGGCAAATTTGCGCCTCGTTCTTATAAAATTGGTCTTACAAAACAAATACGTTAATCTTTTCACTACTTAAGGTTTTAGAGCAAACTAGCAATTAAAGATTTACAAAGGAAACCGATAACCTGGTCTGGTCTTTTTTATGCAAAATGTAAATGCGAAACCGTCTCCTTTGGTCGATAAAGCCGCCATAATACGATATAAGCCCATGTTTCATTGTTTGCCGTCTGTGCGAAGAGATTGATTTTTTTAAAAAAAAAACACGCATATTCTGATTTTAAAAAGAACCAAATGCCAGAATTTCCGTATTTTTTCGCGTTTTCTTCAGTAAAAAGCTAATTTGTGGCCGAATTAAATGATTAGCTGTAAATTAAAGTATTAATTAAAATGATACTGCGTAAACGTATTTACGCTCTTAATCAGTTAATGAGAATAGAAGACGATCGAGCCATTAAGATTCTCTCGTGTACAAGCTTGAGTCGTTGTGGTACTGGTGAGAGAAGCCCATTCTTTAATTTGTTTATCACTAATTACTGGATATGAGGTCCCAATCTTCGTTAGATGCGACTGAAACAAAAGCATCATGTACTCGTCAGTAAAAAAAAAAAATCAAAGCGTCATTCATTCATTGTTTATGAAACAATAGTAAGAAAAGAAATGAGCCAAATCTAATACTGCAGCTGTGTAAGGGGTCAGTCGAGTGTCCGTCTCGACGTAGCCAGTTACATATAAATGTTTGGAAGCAGCTGCTTTTTTTGCAGTTACAGTTGTTTCTTTTCGAAGCGTTTGATATTCCGAGAGCAAAAACTAAGACTTATGCATACTATCATATTTGGCTTTTGCGACTAAAAAAAGTTTACTAATACAATTAATCTCTAAACTGTTGATCAAAACAAGTTCCAACCGGAAACTGTTAGAAAAAGTCTTTTTTTAAAAAAAGTCTGCATAATTTGTGTGTGTTCTGAGTAGATTTATAATTTAGTCACGTCCTGATGTTAAACGCATATTCGAGATGAACATGTTGAGCTGTTTGTTTTCAAGCAAAAAATGTCTGCTAATAACACGCTTGAAAATCTTCAGAAAACATTTCAGAAAACTAACGAATACAGTCAAAGACAAACACGTGTCGAGTCCCGTCTCATACACCACATTTAGACAAAGAAGTAGAACTTACGAAGATAGATCCTCTCGACTAGAGGTGAAGGAAAGAAAATTAAATGTGTATTACTAAAATTTTGTTCCTGTGCTGAAAAATAAAACTTATAAGGCAGTTTCGTTTGCATAGTGGAAGATGGTGTAAAACAAGAGAAACAGTAACTGCGTAAAGATGATATAAGGCCATAATATTTTCTTTAAACTTTTCGTATTGGAAACATTGTTTAAAATTAAATTTTTTACTAAATGCAGCTGTTGGTATTGGCGCCACTTTTTAAACACAGCTCTGACAACAAAAGAACTAAGGTTTGAAAGCACTGTGACGGTTTTTGATACACCTCTCAGAACTATTTGAAGAATACAAATTGTTACTCTGTTCATTAATTAGCGTTGAGAATCATTTTTAATGGTGTCGTGGTTCTTTTTCGTGTCGATCGGTTACCCAGTCTTCTCTACACGCCAAAAAACATGTGACTACTGTTGGCAGTGAGAAATATTTATGTACAAGTCGTTATTATTATCCTCATAAAATTGTTTTCTACTCTAATCGCTGAACCATTCTGAAAATTTAGTTTCTCTGTATAATTCACGTGTGTTTATGGAAGTCTTCGGAGATGACGGTAAATATTTGTTGAAGGTTTTCCTAAACCATATGGCATTACTATAAATGGCTTTAATAGGTTCATCAGTTTGTGATATATGCATTCCAATGGTGGATGTATTGATTTGAGTTCAACCCGAGGCTGTAAGCTATGGTCTCAACTCGTTTCACACACCTGGCAAAAACAATTATCAGGATCCAAACACTATAGAAACCATAATTTTGATCCAGTATTATTTATCTCAACTGAAATGATCCATGGTGATTATCTGACCAAAATTTCCATCGAGATAACATCTAGATGGTTGACTAATGGCTATGAATTTTATCAATAGAAATTTCTTACGAAACAAAAAATTGTCAGACCTGTCCCAGTGTCAAAAATTTTAATTGCCTATCTATATTGCTAAAACGTGCCCAAGACAATATCTTTCTGACCTTGAAGTTGACAGCGAAGCCTATATTCTCTCAAATTCTAGATAGTACGGGACTTATAGAGAGGCACATGTTCCGCTATGATTTAAAGGCGAGTGATTGCCTAGTCTAATATTCTCGTTAGAGCAACTCTCTTCAGACAGGTGAATTACCACGTGTCGGAAAGCGGTTATAACAACGTTGTTTATTACTTTCTCTTCTCATTTATTGCAAATATTTCGCGCCAGTTGAGCTTTAACAAAGACAATTCATGAGGCAGGAGGGGAGGGCGGGGGGCATAATTGCCATGTGGCGCCGCAAGGCTTTGAAGTGAAAAGCCAGTCAGATGTTCAAAAACAAACTAGCAAAGCAAACAGTTGATCACATGGGCTGACAAGCAGTGTACTTTCACTTTCAGCTTTTCTAGATCATAATAACCGCGGCCTTCCTTTCTTCTTGACTGACATAATAAGCGTTAATTTCGGCATACTAGAAAAATTATAACATCATTTAAATAACACAATTATTATCAAATCACTGAGTTTCTTTATTTAATAGCTGCTCTTCTATTTATGTTGACAACCGTTTTATAGAAAGAAAACAAATTTCTGTTTCTACTCTTTGAGTTTGAAAACGGATACATTTTCATTTGGTGCAATTAAAGATATGAAACTTACCGTTTCGAAAGTAATAAGAATTCACCTAGGAAATTTATTTTTAGCTCTTTCTAAATTGTTCTGAATACATAAATTGTCTTTCGTGCATAAACTATCATATGGCTGAGAATAAACGCACAAGTAGTGTTTTGTGTAGGTTGTAGATCGTGTTATAATTTTTGTATTATCCATATATCTGTATCATGCGGGGAACTCGAGTTAATTTCAAACACAACCACAGGAATTCACTTTGAGTCTCGAAACTTTAGCAAGATTCAACTTGAAGGCTTGTATCTTTTAATTTAAACTTGACGATGTGCTGTCATTGAACTTTCAACTAGTAGAACGAAGTTTTTGTTGCTTTTACTTCATGGTCTAATCTCCATCTCTCTTTCTGGTCCGTGCTTTGTGACGCAACAAATTGCAGCCACGGATGAATATTTTCGTCCATTCAAGGCAAGTTCGGTCAAGTCTCAGCTTGTCTTAACGAACTTCCATCTGTTTTCTGCTCCGTTGGTTCGCTAGTGGGCAGGGTCACGTTTAGGCATTTAGTTTGGGTGATTGGTTTTCCTTTTCCAGAAGAATTTGTTGCAGAACATAAATGTACTCGGCCGCAAGCTGCAAAACTTCAAGTTCTGTAAGGTTTTCCTGCTCGTTGTACGGCAGTTTATTTCTCAATTCTTCAAATGCACTCTGTACTCGGGCAACATCCGAATTGTCAAAAGACTCCAGATTGGCCTCACCAAGTATCGAAGAAGCCAGATTAAATTTCTCAAAACAGTTCACTCCAGTGTGTACTTCCATCGCTGTAAATTCACTTGCACGAGCTGATCTAGTTATAAAATATTCAAGTGCACAAGAGCTTTAAGCCAGTACGTGTGTTTATGACACAGTATCTGAAGTGGATATGATTTCAATCAAAGGCGCGTAAGTTGATATTGAATAATATGCCCAGTTTGTTTGTCTCAATGTGCGCGAATCACGTCTTGCGATCACTCAATTGTGTAATAATATTCTTTTGTGTCGCATTATGCACGAAGCTTATCAATATTGATTCACGGAAATGTTTTCAAGCGTTCGAACGGACTAAAGAGTCGAGTCTCAAGATCTCAAACAAAAATTCTCGGGAAGAACCTTCCCTGTTGAAGCTGAGGTGGGCTCAACGGTCGAAAACCAAAGTGATGGTTGTATGGCAAACGCATCCTATATAACCATCGCCATGTTGTTAAATTTGGCCAAACACCTGCTTTTGCAAATGAGCAGTCGAGATAATTTTATTTTCATTCTTGGTAATTATTGATGATTTTCACTGGCATGGAAAAACAATAGAATCGCGACGATGCACTCAAGCGGCCGGAACTGAATAAAGGACAACAGAGGCTGTCGGTTATCACAGCTGTTTCCTCGTTTAAACCCCGGGTTGTAAAGAATAGACTGAATAGGACGCATTTATTTATTGATTGAATTATTTAAGAAAACAGTAAACTAGCACGAGACAATAGGCCAGATCGTGGGAAAATACGTAAAAGACTGCAATTCCGCAGCATCTCTTCGAATTCTCAACATGTAGTATTTAGTTTTTAGCATGAAAAATAAGAATCTAAATTATTTAAAAGCATCGGTAAATTCTTTAGCTCTTTGGCATCTGTGGCAAGTTGTTTGTACAATAAGACATTCAATAATAAACGCTGTCCGAATATTATATTATCTAAACAAAATGAAATGTTATTGCAAAGAGCAAGTCCTTAATATAATTTCTTTTTGACTTTCTTTTTCTTTCTTTCTTTCCTTTTTATTTTCTTTTGCTCGTCAGTTTTCTTTAATTTTGTTGTAGTATAGGCCTTTTTCACAAGGACAAAACATTAAAAGAAGGCAAGCTAAAACCTGACTCTAGAGTAACTGTGAAAACTGGCGGCAACTTTGTTTGTTAACACCATTTTCTTCGTGTTTGGGAACATGCAAGCTGTTTCCTAGTAACAAAAATTCTTTGCAGAAATATTTGAAGTGTGTATACAATGAAACTAAGGGAAACCATCTTTTCTTTACAAAAAGCTGTTTAGGTAATGGTCCGAGCCAGACAACAACAAGATAATTTTATTTACCTCACATTTGATAATTTACAATAATATTTGTTAGTTAATTAGTGGGTAGGTGCTGATTGCCTGGAATAACTATAAGGGCTATACGAGCCAGGCAACCAGAACTCTATTTTGATTATATATGTTTTGATCGGTATATGAGGAGAATATTTAACAGAAAAAGAATGAAAAGTAAGTTACAAACACGACGAAAACATACATGCAGGAGATGGAAAAAGGTGCCTATTAATTAAGTTGATGCGCACCTGCTGGAACTACAGAATAGCCCCGGGGGAGCTGATTATTAAAGTGTTTACCTGCCAATCAATGCCGCACTCAACCGAAACAGTTTCAATCAATCATTGTCTTCTCTTGAATGAGTAAACTATCTGCTTTATACGGTAACATGGTTTCTTAAACCAAAATGTATATTAATCAGTTTCTCACATGGCAGTAGTTTCACATACAACGGATTTCACTTGAGCGTTTAATATTCAAACGGTTCAATGATTGCGTTGCTATGCAGAACATCACGTGTTGCTAAGTGGAAATAAAACTTGTTGATCAAGGCAAGAAGAAGAAAAAGGGTTAAATTTCAGCTTGTTTACAACTGTAACACGAAAATCAGAAGTAAGAGATTTTTCTCAGATATAATTTCTTCCATTTCCTAAGCACTCGCCACATTTTCCACGTGCACGTCCACGAGCCAACGGTCGTTTTTTATTAGCAGTAAACAAGTGGTTTTTCACTTAGCAACACGTGATCTTCTGGCCAGCAACGAAATCATTAAACCGTTTCACAGAATATTTGAAAGTGCTTCATTAAACGGTCGAATGAAATCCGCTCTATTGTTCGCAAATGATAGAGAAAACGTGAATTTAAATTCGCCACTTTTTCCAACTTTACTTTTGTGCACAAAACACAATCCCGCAATTGCATGTCTCAAGCAAAGTATCTAGGAAACTGTAAATCATAAAAAAAACGAAATCAAAGTTCGTTAATAAACAGCCGTTGAAAAAAACTTGTGCAAGTTAGGTCTTAAATATGCACACCTCTAGTCGTCTGATTAGTCATTTTTTTAGATTTTGGATATTTTTTCTTCATTTTTTTTAATCTGGCCTTCGGGAAAACCTTTATTTGCGTATCACGTTTTTCGGGAAAACTTGCATTTTCGTATCACGTGAAACGGCGTTCGCTCGCAAACATTTTTACGTATGATCTTTAACACTTATATGATGATCAGATAAGTTTTCTTTGTCTCATACCGACAATCTCATTATTACTAATTACTAAATTCCAACCTCGAATGTTGCGTTTCTCGCGTTCTGATTGGTTCGCTCAATTCCGGTTATCAGCTCATATACCGAATGACCTAATATGGAAACATCATTGTCCGTGTGTTTAGTAAAAGTGAAATAGAATTCAATAGAATTGGACTATAATTACTAAGTGTCTAATTGAAATGAATAAATTTAATAAAACGATATTCCACTCACGTCTTGGGTAATAGTGGAAATGACCAACTCTGCGCTTCGCGCCTCGTCAGTTATCACCTCATATCCAACGCGCGATCGTGGAATAATTGTTAAAGAAAATATAAACCGAAATCCTTCCATTAACGCGATCCAATATTATTAGCATTATCAGTTATTATTATATGACTATAAGCCCGTGCCTGAGTAATCATGGTGTAGCACTTTTATTATATCCCCATATGTCCCTTAACAAAGTAGATTATCTGACACATAATACAAGTCGTGAAAGTAGTCACGAGATATTTCAGTTCATTCTAGAAACTCGTGTTAATGGACATCTTATTTCAAGGGCGGCTTGACGTAGCCATTCAAAGTTCGAGACTCAGATTGAAAGTAGATTTTATGGTCCGAAGATATTCCAATCACGCGGAGTTTCACGCTGAGAAATGAGTGAAATTAAGAACACCGACTAACAAACCGAAAAAAATTTTTCAATATTTCTCAGTGAGTTTTCTCCGTCCATTTTCGAATCAACTCCGCAGATTCAATAGCGGTAACAGTAACACTAGCAATTGTTCTCATTCCGAGGGGTTTGTGTTGCCTTGTTTTACAACTAGTGCTTAAACTGCGATCCTTAAGAAACTAAATTACGTAATACTTGATAAATAACACATTTTCATTCCAGTAAACAATCTTTAGTGGAATCTCAGTGACAAAGGAACTTATAACCCGCTGTGGGTAGGCGTTACTGGAGGCGTGACTAGAGACTTTAAAAGTTTGTCAGCCAGACAGATTTTTGCATTTTTGGCCTCTTAAGACGACAAAAACCATTGGCCTTGTTTGTGAACCAGACTTCACTTTCAATCAAGAGCAAAATGGCTAACAAGTGGAACTATGATGAGAGCAGCGGACACGGTACGTTCGAATTATATCACTTTATCTGTGAACATTTTGGGCCCGAAATCGCCTCATTGATATATATATCATTATATGACTTTTTATATGTCTTTTCAAAACATCTTCAAATATAAACCATCCTTTTTTCAGCAGGATTAGTTTTAGGATCAAAAAAGCAAATTGTTTGCAAACTTCGATAAGTTGGCCCTAACTTTTTTATTTCTTTTTTATTACAATAAGATATACAAATATCTGTCATTATCTCTATTTGCAGGTCCCAGTAGCTGGCCAAACTTTTGTCCAGATGGAAACGGCAAGCGTCAGTCGCCGATCGATATCAGTACTGATAAAGTCAAATACGATGCGGCCCTAAAACCTGTAACCGTTTCATATCCAGCATTCCACAAAGCTTCTCTCACTAACACGGGACAATCGGTTCTATTCACATCAGCAGAAGAAGAACTTAATAAGTCAGGCGAGTAATTTTGGTCCAAGTATTATTTCGTTTCGTTGCGTGTTACGATGATAGAAAAATAGGTCATCAAAACGAATTACTGCACGCATATGTCTTGGTAGTTAGGATATTTTAAAATAGTAATTTGAGTCCAGCTGTCATCTATCAAGTGTCATATAAGAGCAGGTTTTGTGTTTTCTGATATAAAAGGCTTTAAACAGACGTAAGTTTACAGGGTCATTTTAAAATACAACAGTCTCAGTTTTTATACCTTTATAGTCCTTGTTTTTGCAAGCGGAGATGTATTATTTTAATATCTAATATTTCAATTATTTAATTTTAATATTGAAATGTGTTGTTATGATATTGGGCCTCAATGGAATTTGATTTCCACTCAAGGACGACTGTGTGGCAGACTTAGTTATAGTAAATTTCAGTGTAAATAGAAGACTCATTTCAATTTGAATTTTACAGATATGTTTAGGCAGAAACATCTGCTTTCCTCAGTGTTTAATGCAAGTGCATAAAAAGTGTACATAATATAGAACAAGTTAAACAATATGATTACAATAATAGTAGAAGTAATTCAATGAGTGGCCTTCAGTATTATCTGTATTATAGATTGGGAATTAATGTTGACATCCTCACACTGAGTGTTGAGCGACATGCTTTTCCCAAAGGATATGCAGTTCTTCTTTGATTTTAACTTTCAGATCGTAAAATGTTTATGCTTGATCGATGATTTTGAAACATTATGTATACTTATAATGCACGTGCATTAAACTGACTGAGGAAAGCAGAAGTTTCTGCCAAAACATTTCTGTAAAATTAAAATTGAAATTTGTCGTCTGTTTTCTGAATTTGATTCAATGATTGACATTCAAGCATGCTACAGGACAACATTCAGAGGTTAATTTCGAGCTTTATTTGTCAACAAACATTTCTTATAAGATTCGTTATGAGATCACTAAAGTAAAAATATCCCACAGAGAAGATTGTTATTTTTTATGATAAAATGTTTGATCTCCAATATTGGTCCGCTGGTGACCGGAATACTCGGCAGATGTTTACATAATGTCAGGGCAACAATTGCAAGAGAGGAAATGGGAAATGGGAAAAAAACTCTTTTTTCGAGCTTATGCCGTTATGGTTGCTTTACTGATATACATAGGCGAAACTACTGGTGAACAGTAAAGAGCAATGATTTCAATCTTTTCGTTCATCTAAATCTATGGTTATATTGATCTTGTCATTAATATACATTATACTCGTCTCGCCCCACTGCAAGGTAATCAAATGTCTATATATCACCCGATATCCGATCAGCCATCACTGTAGTTAATGAAGCAAAACATCACACCACCCTAATTCAGTAATTGTGATTTCTTCTATACTGCACACCGCAGAATTGCAGGGAGGACCGCTGTCAGACAAATACAAACTGGCTCAGTTCCACTTCCACTGGGGCAGCACTGATGGCACAGGCTCTGAACACAGAATCAATGGCAAAATGTACAACGCAGAGGTCAGCGGACTAAATACGATAAGCTGAAAACTTATTATAGGAATCAAATTAAAAAATATAGCTTCAAGGCAAAATCTGTTTATTTAATTTTTTTTGTAACAATCGTATTTTTGTTTAAAGTAAAAATGCCCTTTTTTCGAAATTGTTTTCTGCTATATCTTCTTTGATTGCCCGAGAACTGGTTGTTATAGTGGCGCCTAGGAGTATAACAGCTAAAATATAACGCTCGCTGGAATCGGTCTATTGACCGCGCCATGACATGATCTTCGCAGATACAAAGGCAATTGAAGTGATTGCAAAAGAGAAGCCTGAAAAAATCCAGGTTTCAACAGAATTCAAACCGTAACCGCTGCGATACCAGTGCAGTATTCTAACCTACTGAGAGCTCTATGAAGCCACATCTGTAGGAGCAGGTCAGACCATTCATGCCCCAAAGTTATTATTAGAACTATTATTGTGAAGGATTTTTGTATCGCGGTAACAGGCAATGACACCGTGACATGATCTTGGCGGTTTAATATAAACGCAATTCAGTTAAAGATTTTTGTACCGCGCGGTTATAGGTTAAAATAAATGGTTTATTAATAATACAAAAATGCACAAAATGTAAAATATTTTATAAGCTATTGTTTATTTTGTTTCGGAAGATTTCAGTGCACTTTTGTATAGATATCCTTCAGTATCAGCAACACTTACGGGAAACCTTTTCATGACAGAGAAATAAGACAATTATAAAAAAAGCGACTAATTTTACAAAGGGCACATTCGCACTACGCTGATTAAGTTTTTTTGGTCTGGCCAAATATCACGACAAACTTCACTTTGGCGCGAAAGTTTGATTTTTCTTTAAAATATTTTCACATGTTGAAAAGAAAATGGACAAGTAACTATCACTTTTGACACTTGTACCCAGTTTGGGGGCCTTTGGAGCACCATAGCGGCGCCTTTGAAGTTTGATCGAGCGCGACAAGTTTTGTCCCGACACAAAAATATTATGCGCACTTGTCCAACCATGTGATTGACAATATTTTTTGATAAAACAAACAGAAATCGGTCGAGTGCGCATGGGCCCATATTTTGCATAAATTTGCAAATGGCTGGAATTAAGTCGTCACTGAAACGCTAGAAGTAAAATTATAGTGATTTAATAAAAGTGATTTATTAATCGGCCTCGCTTCCTCGGTCTGTAAGGAAAAATCGTACAAAATGATGTCACGTATCTGTTTGCAAGAACTGGCTTGAAAACAAATGACTTTGCATGTTTTAACAAATATCGTTTCTCTGCTGCCAGGATTTATCAAAACTATGACAAAATTTCTTCTCTTTCAGCTTCACCTGGTTCACTACAACACAAAGTACGAAAACATAGGAAAAGCTTTGGCTTATCCTGACGGCCTTTGCGTTTTGGGGATCTTTTTGGAGGTAGAAATTTTACTATTCCCGTTTCACCGGCCTTATTTAGACATGTATTGCAGAAGGGTTGCGGTTGGCTATATTCCCCCCTACCCTTATTTTCTACCCCACACACTCACACAGAATTTTTTGCCAATTTTTAACAAGGGTCAAATTTCACAATCTTATACTTTTAGATATGTTTTAATACTCGCGCCTTAGTCTAGTCTTGAAAGCTATTTGAACAGCTGTTTCACAAAAAGAAGTCATTTCTTGCTCTTTCAGAGACCCTTACTTTAAACATTTTTTAAGGAGCATGTGGACGGACCCATTCGAATGCCAACCGCTTTCCCCTCGAAAAGTAATTTGGATATTGAACCAGATAAAACTGTGAAGAAACTACGTAATATGTTGACTGTAAGTTTTCTTTTGTTTCAAATTGCCACGATTTTGCCCTAAAACAGTCAAACACAGAAACAAATGACGGAAAACAGCAAATGGGTTTGCGGAGTGGGGTGACATTCACAGTCTTACACTTGCCATTGCCGGAGTGCTCCATATTTGCCTCCAGTTTCAGTGTTCATCGGAAAGAAAGCACTCGTATTATCATGTCTCCCGGAAGGAAGAGGGGAAGGGGAATCCTAACTTTTTGGAGTGGGGATGCTAGTCGGTAAATTTCAAAGGGACCCCTTAAAGGTAACTTAGACGTACCAATTTGGTAGTGGCTCGGGTCGATTTCAAACCATAATTCCCGGTAACGACTACCTTGCTGCGTTCGTTAAAACACTATTTTGGTTACCACTCCAAAAAAAAGAAAATTAATGATTTTAAAAGCGCCAAACATACTCGTACGTGGTCCTAAATTTATTTCCTTTTTGTAGGTAGATGCCTCTGCAAAAGATCACGAAGGTCTAAAGGACGTCACCGACCTTCTGTCGAACCTGAAAGAGAAGGTAACAGAGAATAGAAGCCGTCAAAAAAATACATAAATAAATACTTTATATAACGTCATTTAATAACGGAAGTAGTTGTCCATTCTTCCTAGCCAGAGATTAATCTTTAATCGTTCGACGGCTCAGATCTTAGTGTGAAAGTCAATTTTGGAGAGGGAGAAAACCGGAGTACCCGGAGAGAAACCCTCGGTGTCAGCTTGAGTCGACAAATCTCAGCCTTCGTGCGGATCCAAGGGAGGTGCGAGTGATGACCGCTTCGTCAAAACTTGCTCCCGTCAAGCCTTGATCTCGTGTACTAAAAATTCGTATTTATTATTATTATTATTGTTATTATTATTATTATTATTTTTATTATTATCATTTCAGCTTATGCTCTGGCTGTTCTTATTACCGTAAATATTCCTGTTAGGCGAGTCATAACAAATGACCTAGGGCTAACAAGAGGACCTTCTTCCTTATTTTACATTTCTAAAACTT
>JAOCNB020441630.1:0-15031 GCA_026546465.2 Palythoa caribaeorum
CACTCGGCTGAGCCGGGGTTTGAACCCGGGACCTTGTGGTTAGAAGGCAGAGATCTTACCACTGCACCAACCACGCCGCCGCTAGAAATAAGCTAATTTTCCAGGACTTTCCAGGAGTGATATACATTTTCCAGGTTTTCCAGGCCTGGATTTTGAATTTCTATTTTTTCCAGGACTTTCCAGGTTTTCAAGGACACGTACGAGCCCTGTTTGGTAAACTGGAAGTATATAGCAACAACAATAACAACAACAACATTTCTGGTTCTGGTCGATATCATGTTTGTAAAGTAAACAAATAAAAGACAAGAAGATAAAAAAAAAATTGAAAACAGAAAGAATACAAAAAGAGCTAGAAGGAAGAAGAGAATTTCAAGTCAGATCAATTCTTTTTCATTATAAAGTGTTTGGTAAAAAAGTAAAGTACAGAAATGAGGCCATGGAGACAAATCATGGTTCTTTTTAAAATGTACTAATAGGGCTTATGTTTTTGTTGCCCCTCTTAACCACGAAGCAAAAATATGCTTGAAATTTGCCAGATGTGTTTGAAAGCTCACGGGTTGAAAACCTAAAATATACAGTCAGATTTTTTTTCTCTTTCGCCATAAGGGGTCCGCGATGAATCCTTGTGAGGTCCTATCTAGGACTGTCCCTTCGAGGGAAATATATCTGCTGCATTTGTAATTGAACAATCACATTTACTTGAACAGAAAAGAGCTTGTAATTTCATTAACTAACCGGTATTTCCATTTCTCCGCTGCCAAGTTCTGTTGGTAGTTTTGAGTTGAAATATGATGGCTCATTTTTTTTCCTCCTTGGAGAGCCCCTGTAATAAGGGTCATCCACTGTCCGGGCTCCAGGACTAAAATGGAGTTCAATATGGAACCTCTGTTCTGATTGCGCTTCTGCCTTTGGGTCTTCATAGAGCATCAAAACTATTTGGGTCATGTAGTTCAGCTCAGGGACCTCCCCAAGAAAATCAATCGCTCTCCTCCATTGATCATCAGCTTCATCCTATTCAATATATTACTAAAGTCAACTTGAATAACATCGACAGTAAAACTATAAAAGTAACAGTAGGGATTTTATATAATTACAACAGCAACGTCACCGACGACGGTTCAGAAAAAAATATATTTCTGATTTGCTGTTTACTTCTTTGTGCGTATCATTAGGATTTTGATTTCTTCGCCTGAAGCTTTGTGAACAGAAAAAGAGTAAAAGTTTCTCTTTTAAGGTAAATAAATTCTGGTAACATTTTTGTTATCACGTCCTCGTCTTCCCAAGTACTCTAAAATAGGTCTTTTCACGTTCTGTTTCTAGCGACAGCAACGTGCTGGTGCTCAGCTCGATGCATTCCAACGTGCAGTTATTGTGTTTACTATTGTTTTTTCACGTCGCCGTCGGCGTCGTTGTCCTCAATTTTTACAATCTCCAGAAATATAATATTCAATATCAATAGCAAAGGCAATGGCAATGTTCATAATCTTGATGGTACTGGTATGTAAAAGGCAATATCAGTGGCAGTGGTAAATACGATGCGGTTAGCAATGGTGATGGTGAAGATGATGAATGCTAAAGGTAACACCAGTGTAATAGTAATAATCATGACAACAGTAATATTTAGTGATAGTATTGGTAATGGTAGTCCAAACGACGATGACGATGGCAATAGCAATGACATTAAAGTACAAAGACAATGACAGTAAAAAAGCTAATGATAACATCAGGGGTAATTAATAGTAGTGGTCTAAAATAATTCTTAGTGATGCCAGGTATCGACCTTCAAGAGGAAGGAAAACGTTTCAATAAATCATTCATTATTAAAACTTGAAGTAATTTAAAGTTTAATTTCAAAAACCTGTAGTCAAATATTTAATTACAAATTCTCTCAAAATACAAATTGTCTGACCATTTTCCATTTACAAATAAAAACTTTAAGATATTTAAAAATCAAGCACAAGCTGCCAAGCATTAAAAGTTGTGCAAATCCGCAAATTTATACAATCGTGTCTTCTTCAAAGCTCTGCACGCAATTGGAACACAGAACAATTTTGAACAGGTTAAAAGTGTCAAATTGTTTGACACCTTTTGTTATAGTTATTAAAATGCTTCAATTTAACAATCCTGTAAATCTTTGGACTACTGAAACAACGTGGTGATTCATAGAGATCTATCTTGTTTCCCTTTGTTTACTTCAGTAAAGTCGTACAAGAAGAGCCTGGGAAGACTTCCACAAACACATACACATGCAGGCCGAGAGGATCCACTTGCTTTCGTTGGATCAGTTTCTGACTTCTTCCATTTTACTCATCTCCCTCTGAGTGAGAATTCTTATGAGTGCGTGCTGTTGTGCAGGTGCATGGTTTTAAACATTTAGGTGCTTGTGCGGTGAAGTGTTCGTAACAATATCATAATAAAATTAGATGTTCATAATAAAGCATAACTATAAATAATGTTAGTGTCCAAGTTTCTGTTTAAAAGCTGACAGAGTCTGTGCCTGGGCCACAGAATCGGGCAGTCTGATCCACTCGCTTATTGTGCGTGGGATAAATGACCACATGTCGTAGTTCGTACGTGATGCTGGGACTTCGAAACCTTCGCAGTTCACGTGTCTCTATGGGCGTCTTTGCCGTAACTTAAGGTCGTCACTACCCATATGCTATGACTATAAGCTTTCAGAGTGGTTTACTTTACTTGATTATTTTAGTAATAGGGACTTTCTATTTTAGATCTTCCGTGGGCATTTCATTATGGCTGACATCCTGTCATTTCGACCACCACACCCCTCCCCCTCCCTCACCTTTCCAATTCTTCCGTTTTGACCACATGACAAAGTCATTTGGCCGCCACTTTGCGTCTCTTTACCTTTATGTCAACGTCTCTTTACCTGGTTGTCAAAGTCATTTTGCATCATGGCAAATCTAAGCCAACGAAACTCGTGAGCAGCTAAATCTTTTTTATGTATGAGTTAATAACTAGTCTTTGGACAAAGAATACTGATCTATGATGACTTACGCTAAACAGCTTGCCACATCTTAAGGTGTTAATAACTGTATGAATGTGACTTTCACTTGTGAAATAAAGCCTTGTCCTGACGTGACGATGTGGCGTGACAACACCACGGGAGTACCTGCAGTCACGTTATAAATGGCAAACATTACAAACAAATATTTTACGGTTACACATAATTCAAGTTTGTATAAACCAACTAGCAAAATATGATGATCTGATTGTCTAACGTATTCACTATCTAGCAAGTGAACAAAATGGCGTATATGTCATAAGATATACCAGTTTGCTATAAGCAGTTTGATTGGTTTAGAAATAGTCATGAAAATGGCGGATGGAACTGGTTATTTGTGATGCCTCAATGATATATAGTAAAACACTTTACAAAAAATAATCATGTGCCTTCGCCTTTCGATAAATATACTGCCACTATCCACCTCAGCAGAAATAGAGATTAACTTTAAGTGTAAATTATATTTTATTTACAAAATATATACTATATATGTTACATACTATATATTATATACAACAATATATACTATATACTACTGACAGCCCAGTTTACGTTTCTACACTGCATTTTGTAGCTTTTATATATGAAACCGTTCATGAATTATAAGCATATTTATAATTAAACAGATAGCTTTTGCTAAAAAAGTTATTGAATATGATTAAAGGCTAAAACGTTTGAAACGCAAACATTTTCGACTTCTTGAGTCAACATTGAAAAAAATTCGATTTTTATAAACACTTCTAACTTTTTTGCCATTAACTCATTCAAACTTTAGATATATTACTGTAAGGCAAGAGCTAATAAAAATATGTTTGATCAACGCTTTACTTGGGGTCGAGTCTTGTGGCGTCTGACTGATCTGCATGTTTAAGGTCGCCACGTATTTTCCTCAAGAGTCTAGTACAGACCCTCTGACTAATACTCAGCTTCTCCTCTCGCGTAATACCATATTCCTGTAAGAAACGAGCAAGGTTCGAATTCTTAAAAAGCATAGCGTCAGTGCCAACCGCCAACACCAACACCATCATCATCATTTTCACTACTACTATTACCCTTATCACCACCACCACCACCATCATTATCATCATTACTACAGTACTACTACCCTCACTACCATCATCATCATCATCATCATCATCATCATCCCTACTACTGCCCTCACCTTCACCCTTACGAAAAACAATATCAACAAAAATCAACATGAGAGTATATATATATACTATCACAATTACTACTGCCGTCATCAACCCAATATCACCATAATCACAATCTTCACCACTACTACCATCATTACGCCACCATCATCACTACTATCACCGCAATAACCAGCAAAACCACCATCACAACCATGATCATCACCTTTATTATTCCACTATCATATCACAACCTGACCATATAATTACAACGCCACCACAACAGTCGTCATCATCAACGCCACAAATACTAATTGTGAGTTAATATATACTGGACGTACCTGCGGTATAACGATATCTGCCAAAGCTTTTGCACACTCAAACAGTTCATATGTGTTACGCAGACCCAGCTTCCTGTACAAAACAGCAATAATATTCCGAGATTATAACAACAACCATAGATAGAACTTACAGTGACTGTGTCAAAAGTTTATTCGTAATGTACATAAGGGAATAACAATATAAACCACTTTTGAAGTTTGAGAAAACAGTTCAAGGCAGTTATAAAACTTTAATTTAATCGAGAGCTGTTGAGTCATAAAATCGCAGGTCAGTTTAAAGTGACAAAAGTGGTATCTGGAACCAACCAAATCTTATAAAGTAAAATGCTATGGGCAATACGCACAGACGGTTGCTCCACTCAATGGATGACAATGGCGCATGATAGGTTACACGTACATAGAGCAGCGGTGGCCACTGACCAACTATATGGGGAGGGCCGCTGAGCAACAGTAACACCTTTTGAGTTCAAATTTATAAAAAGGGATTGTCTAACGAAAAATATAATCTAACACAACCTTTCAACTTACAAATGAAATGAAATGAAAGGAAATACAGATTTCGAGGCTCGGAAAGTACAGTTACAGAGTACTGTAATTCTGATATAATTTTTAACATATAAACGACAATTTTATGTTTGTGTACAGACATGTTTCGGCAGCGTCCTCTTACTTCATCAGTGTTGTAATAGTCTGATGTTATGTTATGTGTATATACAACTCATTCAATCGTTAGATATATTACTGTAAGGCAAGAATTAATATGAATATATAAATAACATTATCAGTTTATTACAACACTTACGAAGGCAGAGGTCACTGCCGAAACATGTCTGTACAAAAACTTAAAGTTGTCGTTTATGTGTTAAAAATTTAAACAAGTCTGCTATTTAATCTTTCGTTTGGAAACGTATTTCTGATATAAATGCACACGGTGTATTTTTATCTTTCCAAATCACTTACTGGTAAATTTGGTGGGTGGAGGATGCTTACATCCGGGTGGGCTTAAAAGCGGAATAAAAGAAATGTTTTGGAAAGACGAGATAAATATTATCTGAGAAACAAATTAAAGATAGCATACCATAACATTTAGGGTTACATTTACAATACATTTATTATGCGTCACAATGAATGGAGAATTTATTTCAAAAACATCTATAAAACACTTGTGCGACTGGAACAATTGGAACAGAACAGAATGAAAGTCTTCTCACACTTATACAGAAGATGGGCTTATAAATTGGGGCCTTATATCCGGGTGGGTTTATATCCGGAATAATATCTTAGTTGGCAAATGTATGGGCTTATATCCAGGGGGCTTTAAAATTGGATTTTACGGTATTTCCTTTCCACCTCCAACGCAGCACGTCAGAATCTGCTGCACTGGAGGTAGACAGAAGACATGAGTTAAAATCTCGCTAAGGAATTCTAAAGAGAGATGGGTTAGAATCCCATTCAGTCTCCCTAGGCACCTCTAACACATCAGATTGCCGAGGTGACGAGGCAAGCAGCGCAAGGATCCCTGTGTACCTCTAACACATCAGATTGCTGAGGTGACGAGGCAAGCAGCGAAAGGATCCATGTGTACCTCTAGCACATCAGATTGCTGAGGTGACGAGGCAAGCAGCGCAAGGATCCCTGTGTACCTCTAACACATCAGATTGCCAAGGTGACGAGGCAAGCAGTGCAAGGATCCCTGTGTACCTCCAACACATCAGATTGCCGAGGTGACGAGGTAAGCAGCGGAAGGATCCCTGTGTACCTCTAACACATCACATTGCTGAGGTGACGAGGCAAGCAGCACAAGGATCCCTGTGTACCTCTAACACATCAGATTGCCGAGGTGACGAGGTAAGCAGCGGAAGGATCCCTGTGTACCTCTAACACATCACATTGTTGAAGTGCCGACGCAAGCAGCGCAAGGATCCCTGTGTACATCCAACACATCAGATTGTCGAGGTGACGAGGCAAGCAGCACAAGGATCCCTGTGCACCTCCAACACATCAGATTGCTGAGGTGATGAGGCAAGCAGCGCAAGGATCCCTGTAACCCAATATTTTCTTTGCTTGAGCATGTCTGCCTCGATAATCTCTTCAGTTTTTAAATATTGTTTCTAGATACAAATACAACAAAAAATTTCAACTTACCCGTTGTGCTGAAAGTCATATTTGATACAATCATAAAGATCTGGAATCAGACTTATGTCATACTGTCCGTTTCTCAGCTTAAAATCCTGGAGAACCAGAAACATAATTTTATTTAGTCATGGGCGGAAACAAGCGCCTTCAATAACAAATAAATCCAGTACTTTTATTAGTATATGAGGATTCCATTCCATATATTTGCAATGACAAAAAGCTATTAAGTATGTAAAATAAATAGTTTCAACAAAGGGTTAACAGCAAGAATGTCAAATTTTCCACTTATCAAAACTTTATCTAGATTAAAATTAATAACCATCCTTAAGAGTCGAAATTACATATCATTAACAAACTTTCTGACGGGTTACTAGTGTTTTTCATAAAATGTTCTCTGATTCGTGCATGTACACTAGTTGAAGTAACTTTAAGACATTGATCTAATGGGCAATTTTTTTCAGAAACCTGTCTTGCAGTGCTTGAAAATGTTGCATTAAAAGTTGCCGAGAGTGGTAACACACTATAACACCATCTCAGCAACTTGCAATATTGCTGGGATAGGCTTGTACATAGAGCTCCTCGGAATGAAACAAGATGTGTGCGCATGCGCTCTTAGAAATTGTCTTAAAACTGCCAGAAAAGTTGCTGGAGCCAGCTGATACACTGTGCAATGGTTTGCAGTTACTGGAACTGGATGGTACACTGTGCAATTGTGTTGCCAGTTGCTGCAATTTGTTGCGAAAAGTATACCTGAATTCTACATGCAACAAAAAAAGCGAAATGACTCATGCTTAAACTGTGTAATTCTCCAGCAAAATGTCTCATAATAGCAATGCGAAACAAGTTGCTGAGAGAATTGAGCAGTAAAACATGGCCTTCACAAAAATAAGTCTATTACTAGGAGCATCGATAGGAGGAGCTGGCATGGCGGCAGATCCTAACATGCTAGTGAAGAAGTGATTTTAAGAAACGTGTTTTCTGCAATAATAAAGTAACTGTATGTAAATGAGGTGACGCACGTCGACTCAGTCTGTAAGAAGTGTCTGCGAATCAAAAGCTAAAACAAGCTTGTCCACGAAAGTTTTCAGTTAAGGAGGATAGAGGAAAAAAGTGATAAGCTCACGCTGTGGAAAAACATCTCCGTGACCTTAATCAAAGTAACCCTTGTCTCAAAGTGAAGCTGCCGATTCGGGTTTAGTAATGAGAAAAATCAATATCAAAATTTTTCTTGTCATTTGGAGGTATTGACAAAAATGAAGATTTAAAACAAAATAACTTATGCTTTACGACACAAAATGCACAATAGAAAATCCAATTTCTACCACAACATTTATACCTTTGCAAGCTTGATCCATCGATGAGTCATCAATTCAAGTGTTTCTCCGTGATATAAGAAAGGCTCTGAAGGGGAAAAAATGGGTTTCTTTAAAGAGGAACATTCATTTGGGACCGGTGCTTATCTCTGGTTTTTGTTGTATTACGTGAATGAGGCACTGACTCGGACAACTGGAAAGGTCACTAATCTGCCGCAGGTTAGCCCCCAACAGCTGGTATTCATTTTACTGAACCCGAAGGGATCTGTAAAGCTGAGTCGACTTGGGCGGAAAAGAAGGTTACACTAATGTCCAATGCTTGACAGAACCGATATTTGAACCAGGAAGGTTTTGGTTGCAATGGACGCCATTGCTTATTCTTGCCGTCATAGTTGTATTAATTCTAAAGGAACAAAGTGCATTTGTAAAGATTTAAGTTTAATTCTAATAATTCAAGTGTTATTCTAATCCACTGTGACGTATACTTAGTTAATTACACCAAGGTTTTAAACCAATCATAGTGCACGGCACATAACAGTTCTTTTAAAAAGTACTCTATTGTGGCTTGGTGGCAATCATGTCATGCTTATTCTTGTGTCCTTATTTTCTGAGACCTGTTAACAATAAATTGTAAGACATTGTATAGACAAAGTAACCTTGACGTTGTTCTTTAAGGTTACCGTATACCTTAAGGGGTGTTTTGTGTCAAAACGATACAGTGCATCTGTCTTAAACCGTAGATACCTAAACCCATATATCAAATAAAAGCTTATAGAGCTGGCTTTTGAACTTTACTAAAAATTTTGAATTAAAACAATTTTTTTTTTACGTTCTCTAAAAACAAGCAACAAAATCGCCTTTCGAGAGTTCCAACTCAAAGGGAATTTGTTCGTTTCCACTAAAATTTGTACAGTAGCTTCTTTCATATATGAAAAACAAAAACGTTTTTTGTGTTTCGAAAAACTTTTTGTTTTAGAGCAATTTTTGTACGGTGTCTAGACTTTGTTTAAACTCTAATTCAAAAAAGCGCCGTAAAACGCAGACACGTTTTTTTTAGCACTTTTGGTCTGAAAACTGGCGGATTAATTAAATCATCAAATATCAATAATCGCTTGGACTTGTAACTCTCGAAAAACGATTTTGTCGTTTGTTTTTAGAGAACGTAAAAACTCTAAAGATGCATTTTAATGCAAAATTTTAGTACAGTTCGAAAGCCAGCTCTATAAGCTTTAATTTGATATAAATTATGGGTTAAGGTATCTAAGGTTTAAGACAGATGCACTGTATCGTTTTGACGCAAAACACCCCTGAAGGTATACGGTAACCCTAATTGCTCTTTTCACAATGCCACGTACAATATTACATTAACTTCGTTAAGTTCAAAAGTCCCATGAGGGAAGAGGTTAAATTTTAAGGTTTTCTTATGAGATTATTACATCCGATATTTTGAGAATTTTCGTTACCCTAAATGATTCAAAAAAATTCATAGTTGACACAAATTACGAACCTTTTGGATCAAATTCCTTGCTGTTTAGCTTCTCCTTGAGTTGTGAAACAAGAGACTCGACAAGAGAATGCAGTTCAGCACACATGTTGTGAGGATTATTCACCTTCTTCATCGCTTTCAATAGCGAACTGGCTTGTAGCGGAGATAGCTGAAGATACGTTTAAAATCACAATATTTAAAATCAAGGGTTACACCCTCAAATCATTGACAAACAACCAAAGTGTAACTACAGCTCCAGAGTACGATAGTAAATACACTGTAATTTAGACAGGTAATTATTTCCAATGCCGTACGAAATCTTTACTGAATCACCTTGGGGATATTTATTTTCAGGCTTTTATTGGAGAAGAGAGTATATTTAAGGGCGATCTTCCCCTTTCTCCTCATTTCTGTCAGATTTTGAATTATATCTCAGTGAATATTTAGAAATCCAATTTCTCCTCAAATGTAGCTAGTTCAGTGTACGAGAAAATTTCATAAATACTTTGAGATATTTTTCTGGAAGTTTACCAATCAATTTTGGAGTTAATATTTAATGGGCAGATCTTAAACCGTGTATAACATAAACTTTCCTCTGTTAGAATCAGAGCCACGGTCTAGCGTTTGTCCTTAATTTTTTTTCCTTTCCAAATCCCGCCTCCTTCTCATTGCTCTACCTACTCCCAAAATGTAACAAAGGGGAAGTTCCCTCTCCAAAATCTCCAGGAATGAAATGAGCCTCGTAATGTTCATAATTGGTTTTCGTTATTCTTAAAAAATGTTGTGTCCAGTTTAGAATTATTCTATAGAACTGTTGGCTTGGGAAGGAAGTAATGCAGAAAATTTTAGATAATAAATGATCATGGTGTTCTGCCCTAGACATCTCGCCCTAGCGTATCAATCCGGGTTTTTTTAAAGAAAGACGGGATATTCACAGTTATCACACTAGAGATCGTGGCTTGATTCATATACCTAGGTGCCGAAGCCAGTAGCCCAGGACTCTTTTGCATATAGGGCTGTCAAAATCTGGAACAAAATGTGATCTGAAACAATGTTATATTAAATTGTAATGTTTTTCTTAACAACCATGGCAAAAACTGTTCTCAAAAGAGGATTTAGGAACTCTAAGTGAAGCAGCCTGTCTATAGTCTGGCAAAACTGGCGGAAGCTATCCCATACAGGTTTTAAAGCATGGATTAAATTGACTACGATGTAACTTTGACTTACCTTCACGTTGTCTTCCACTGTAAAATTCCTATCTTTGTGAAGGATATCGTGAAGACGAACCTTCACCCTGCAATACAACAGACAGTTTATATTAGAACAAAAACACACCATAAAGTATGGCTGTCGACATTTTTAGATGGTGGAATCTAATTTATAACTGTAAGCGTAATGAAGTACAAAGCAATGTTCTCCCCAGGAATTTACTAACACCAAGGGGTAACTTTAACCTACAATACCCTTGCGGGAGTGGGGAGTAGCCGGCCTGCTGCCGCCATTTTTATTTTTTCTGGAGGTTTCTCGATGATGAACTTTAAAGTTACTGGAAGCATTCCTCAAAAAAATCAAGAATAGGCAGGATTTTTGAGTAGTATATTCTAAATTTGGTACCGAGTTTTCCTCTGGAACTCGAGGACTCAACATATGGTTTCTTAGAAATGATTGCATGTGTACAAATTCTACATTCGTTCATGTTACAACTATGCACACGTGTGCACTGCACTGCATTCAGATTATGGCACAAGGACTTAATTTAAACGCAACGATGAATATGCCACAAGTCAGTAGCCTATGCGGTCAAAAGCAGAATAGGCTATGTGCCTATGGACCATGATTCTAAGCCTTTTTTAAAGTATTTGTGTAATATATACCTTTTTAAATTATTTTAGTTAATACTAATTTTGTTATCTATTCCAATTCTGGCTGTGGTGCTGTGCTCTGAGCTCCTGCATGGGTCGTGTTCTGGGATCAAGCCCCTAGATGACAACACACCTTCGGTGTTGACCTCGTTGAGCTGCAATGTTGGCAATTCAGCCTCTGGTTGCAAGAAAAAGTGAGTAGCAAGCCACCCCTTTACCATTTAAAATCCTAAGAAAGCACAGCAAACGGGTTCAGCATTTTGATCCGCCATTTTTCACTTCACAAACTACACCTTTGGAAGAGTAGCCAGTTAGAATGCAGGGTAAATAATAAACTATAAGTAGAGGTTTATTCTAAGATTCATATTTGTCATAGTAGACTCTACTAGCACAGGTAGAACTGATATCACAAATTCTATTAGCATATACCCAACCAGCGAATAGTGTTTTTCACGCGCTCTGATTGGTTCCCTAAAAAGTGAATATTCAGGTCATTCACTGATTAGCGATCAGGAAACACAAGATGGCGTCGCGATTTCCAAAAGATGTGAGCGAAGCTGAAAGTTTTGAAATAAATAATGCAGCAGTTCCCTAAAAATGGTCTCTACTAGCACCAGTAGACTATTACAAACTACACCTCAAGCTGCCAATCAGAATGCAGACCGTAGGATGTATGACAGACTGTTAGTAGGATTATAATAATTTAAGATGGGTCATACTTTGACATGATCTTCCCTGCATCAGATGAGGTGTCCAACATTTCTGTGGTGTTCTTATCGCTTCTTACCAAGTGAACAAGAATCGGGGTCAACTCGCCCTCAAGAGCAAGAAAGCCCTAAAATCAATACAAAAATCAGTGAAATTATCAAAGTGGTCCTGCAATCTAATGAGAATTTTGTTTTCACTCATCCTTAAATTAGTACAATCCACGGCTGACGAGTATAGTCAACAATCTTTTTATTAATTGAATGTATTTATTAAAATGATTCGAAGTATTGAGTGATTGATAATCTTGAGACTTTACAGTTTAGTGAGACTTTACTGTCTATTTAAGTTTTCTGTTGCTCTTGCGGCAGTCTTCATTTGAACAAACCTTTTCACAGTTTCCGATGCTATTCTGACGGGTAGACAAAAGGGCTAAAATTAACGGCATTTGCACAGAAATCAAATGTCAAGTAACGTTAACAAAATCCTATTTTTCGAAAAGGTATTTATAAATCAAGAATATCAAGCTTTAGATAGAGGAATTTGATACTCTGTACTTTTGTTGCGATAAACTACAGAGAAACATAGGGATAATTCAAAACATGACTGAATGCTTTCTAGTGCAGCTACAGGTATCAAACTCTTCTGCCTGAGTTTAAAGTTTCCAATTGATATAACCTTTTTAAAACTACAGTAAGTTTTAATAACGTCGTCGGAAACCAAGAAAAAGTCCAGGATGCAAAAATTAAAAAGCATGGGTATTGCAGCATCTCAGATTGATTGTTGTAATCGATCCGTTCGATATTATAATTCACTGTTTTAATATTTGAAACAAATATATTCTATTTCAGTCTCCAATCTCGATACAAGCAAAAGCAACGGGGGTCTGGCACTGCAACCAAAAAAACCGTCACATTCCACGATAGCGGCACTCGAGAAACTCAAACTATGGAAACGGTCAAAAAAGATCGCTTGTTTGTTTCTTTCTCATAAAGTGCTGACTTGACAAGGGCGTCTATGAGATACAAGGGATTCATCACATTAATTTGTTAGAAATTTTGTGTTATTCATAGGTGAAGAGAACTCCCCTTACCTTGGCAAAGGCGGCAGCTGTCATCTGCACTCGACCCTCATCAGAAGCATAGATCTTTAGATCATGTCTGTACGTGCTGTGCAGCCTCAAGAGTCCACAGCCTGGGAATGCTGCATACTCCCCCTGGCCACCTGGGTACATACACCTAGAGGAGGAGGACAGCATTGAGACTACAACTGAGACAAAGCATACGTTTTAATAAGAACTAGACGTATAAATGTATTTGTTTGAGTGTTACTTTAACAATTTTACAATATCTTCGGCTTTAGATGTTCTTTAAAATAGTTCTACACATAAACTAGTACTATAACACATAGATTAGTGAATTGCATTCGACTTGATATATTTTGAAACTCCACAAGTCCGTTTTTGGACATAATCAAAGCTAAAATTGAATGAAATCTAGCTCCAGTATATTACATTTATACTGGCACCAATTATTTTCTTTATTGCCTTTTATCCTATGATGAAATTTACAATGATTTCATATCGATTAAGATCTATAGATGCATGTTTAAAGCAGTAGCTGCCAGTCAGAAATATTTAAATTCAGTTTGCAGGCAGAACGAACTTGTAGCAAAGCATTTAATAAAGCACTGTTTAGGCCTGTTCTGGAACTTGCTGGATCGAATCCTGCAATGGTCACAAATATATTACTCTTCCTCATTGTAGGAGCATTACCTTCATAGTCCCTCGGAAAGAAATATTTGGATATTTCGAAGTCTTTAATCCCATATCTGAAGCTCTTAAAATGCAACGATCTTGTTTATCGTAAGATGACGTGGTTGGCGCAGTGGTAAGATCTCTGCTTTCTAACCACAAGGTCCTAGGTTCAAACCCTGGCTCAGCCGAGTGTTGAACATTTGTGTGACCTTCTTTTCCGCCAAAGTTGGCTCAGCATTCCATCCTCCCAGTGTCGGTAAAATGAGTACCAGCTTCTACTGGGGGCTAACCTGCAATGGATTAGTGTCCCGTCCAGGGGGAGCCAATGACTCTCATTCGCTTAACACTACAGAAACCAGAGATAGACACCGGCTTAAATGGGCCACTTAGACTCATAAGCGGATTTAGCTAGCTTATTTATCATAACAAGATCTTCTTTTAAGCCAGCCTAGGACCCACCGAAACGCTCGTCCCAGTTCTTCTGCTTGTGCTTTCCCAGCTGACGTCAACTCTCCTCCCCATTTCAGAATCAAGAGAAGGGTTGGGGGGCAATCAGTCTCCTTCCGTTTCTCTGTCTGTTCTGCTTTCTCTTCCTTGCCACTCTCGTGCCCACTGCTATCGTGGCTGGGCTTAGCCCGACCTAAGTACTTTAACTGGACCTTCCTGTTTATGCCAGAGAAATGGCCATACCTGACAGAGTTAGATAATAAATAAGTTAATAATAATAACCAAGCTCCTTTGAAAATAATTTGGTGTGAAATGATTTGAAAATCGAATGAGAGCACAATGTAAGCCAGCATGATCATCATTTACCAATCGATTATAACCACTCGAAATTGTATTTTTGAGAAGCTGTTTTTCATTGTCTACAATTTATTTACCTTATACTAAATCAATAAATGTTCGTGTGGGTTTGAATTATTTTCACTCTGGGACGACGAAAATTAGTCATGTGCACCTTTGGACGATTCAATTGTGATTTCAGACCAGGATTTCACAAAATATACGTCAATCAAACCATCCATATTCTGTAACATTTTCCACAAGGTCGGTATTCTTAAGGACGTTCGCGCCCATTGCTACTGCGCATTTTTTTCGCGCATGTCACGCACAACGGGCTCTTTCTAAAATCTCAACTTTTTTTGTTTTGTAAAAGCCCGTAAAACATCAACAAACCATGCCCGCTAAACGTGCAAAACTTTTCCACAAGAATGGAACGTGAAAGCGTGTGGCATCACGTGATAGCTGTGGACCCAGGTCTTCTCGGAAATGTCACG
>JAOCNB020442343.1:0-15024 GCA_026546465.2 Palythoa caribaeorum
TGAATACTACCCGTTGCATACCGCAGAATATGCAACGGCAATCCTGGCCTCTGATTGGCTGTATTTTTCCAGGCATGTGATAAAGAGAATTATCAAATGTGAGCTGTTAATATGGACACAGGGTAAAGAAAAGTCTTATTGAAGATTAATATTGTTGGGCAGTGGAGGATCCCTTTAAAACCGTTCAAATTGGGCAGATCAGGCGTACCAAAGATCAGGCGTACCAAAGCTCAGGCGTACCGCGGTTCAGGCGTACCGCCGTTTTCATTGTTACTCAACTTTAATGGTTGATTCCTCGTCTCTCGAGCTGGTTTTAGACTGCTGTCAATTATATCATGTTTCAAATAGATCACACTTTCCGTCACGGACTGGACAGCACACACACACACAACATGTGTGCGGTTTATGGATTGTGATTGGCTACAACAAGGTTTTGATTGGCAACAGTCAAAAACTAAAACCTAAATCCCGAAAAAAAAATTCAAAAGGCCGCGCATTAATGAAAATGGTGGTAAAGTTAAGTTTCTTTGATATATCGATGTGCATTTTTCAGCAACTAAAAGGCAGTTTTTTTTCTTGAAGAAACAACAAAATAAATATGATCTTAGCTGAAGGAAAAAAGAAAAGTATTTTAACCAAAGGCAGGTAACGTCTCTCGAACAATTTCAAAAGATAAAACAAAGCGGCCCTTATTCTAGCATTTAATTCAAGGGATACTCAACTTAAAATTACTTGTCTGGTCTTTATATTGGTCGGCTTTACTATCTAAAAGACTATAAACACAATTTAATGAATTACCTGACTCGTAGTTAAAATACATCCAACTCTCACACGATAATTTTCTTTCCAAAAAACAAAAAAAAAATCGAAATTTACATTAAAATCTTAAGTTGTTATCACACATTACATAGTACTTTATGATCGTGTCCAAAAACTAAGACACTATAGCTAACGCTGCAAGGTTCAACTGAATCATAGAAATAACATAAGTTACGAATGCTTATATATATGCGTGTGATAAGTGAATAAGATAAAAGCAGAAATACTGCTCAACTGCAACATTATTATTACTCCTCACATATTTAACAGAATTTATCACGCCCGATTCTTTGAAAATGGAAGGGGAACATTTTGTCTTGGTTAGTATTTGTAACCGTTTAAACAGTTCCTTTGTTCAGAAAGAAAATATATTTTACATCTGTAGAAGAAAAAATTTGTATAACTATAAATAACTAAAGTCATGTTATAATATTTAACAATTATTACCTAAGGTACAATCGATATATGTTAAATAATCAACGAAACGTCTAGCCCGAGTTAGCTAAAAAATCTCATATTCAACAAGCGCAAATGGAATAATTATATTATTAAACTCATTGATTCTGAACGCTTGGATACTAGAAAATTATAGATAAAGGTAACTTTTTTATATTAATGCTGGTAGTTCCGCCAGGTAGCGGAAGCCGACGGTTTGCCATTTAGCCCCTTCCTCTGTCAGTGCTCCAAGCTATTAGTGCTCCGTTTTACGGGTATTTAAAGCTAAAGCTACACAGATTAGAGAAACGTTGTTGAGGTCACTGAGAATTGAACTGGGGCTTCCAGCACAGAATGCAGCACACTTACCAACCGTGCTACACGCCTGTTCCTAAAGTTAAAGCCGAATCTTATTTAACTGCTTCAATTTTTCTAACGATTGGAGGTTGGTATACCATAAAACAACAACAAAGGGAAAATTACATTTATGCAAACGCGTTGTTTGCAAATTTAGTTGAATGAAAACTTGAAAGCGAGGCAAAGCAATTTGTTAAACGAAAATTGAATCATCTATCATTAAAAAAAGATATACTTTTTAAGCCGCTTTGTGCACAAATTTCTCACCTTGGCAATATTTGGCGCAATAAGTTCCATATAAGGTTATGCAATATATGAGCTGGTAACTGAGACAGAGTGAACCCATCAGAATGCTAGAAACTGAATATCGAGGGAAACTGAATATCGAGGGAAACGGAGTATCGAGAGAAACTGAATATCGAGGGAACCTGAATATCGAGGCTGAAAATATCACTGTAGTGAACCACTTTTGCTTCATCTTAATGTGATTCTAGAGAAAACAAAACACAGCAGAAGAGAAGCTAATATCTACAACCTATTTGAGAGCTGATCTTTTCATTGAAACAACAAGGAACTACATTTCATTCAGTACTAATTTTAAATGTTTATGGTCAAAAACAATCTAGATGCGAAAATATTTTAAATTCTTTGATAAAACATAACAGATAAATTTTGACAGATTGAACTAGAATTGTTTTAGTAGCTGAAGGTCTTCCTAAAATAGCCGCACTCTTCTTAATGCCCTTCTTAAAACTACATAACAGCTATGATCTGATGTTTCATCTAAGCTCCATTACTTAATACTGACACATACACACTAAAACAATATCCAATAGCGAATAAATAACACACACATCAAGCGTAAAGGAATCGATGATATACACATAAGTTACATGAAACACATCATCAATTCAAACCCTTTGGCGGATCTTTGCATGACAGTCAGAAAATTTTAGTAGCGCTTATATAACTTAACAAGCTTGTCAAACACTTTTTTGTTAATTCCATTAGGAAAAATATGTCTCTCATTCTTTAAAACAATTGTCAAAATGTATCATTACAACTTGAAATAAACCGCTTTAATTGTTTTTCTCGATTAAAACTCGTGTACAGAAAGAAACACGGAATATTTGAATGTACAACTAATATACTTGCGATCGGTTGTAATACATTTGGACGTTAAAGAAGTAAATAATTGCCTAATGTAAGATAATCCAAAATATTTTTCAGTCTGGAATCCAGAATTCTAGGGCTTAGAAGTTAGAATCCAGTTGATGGGATTCAGGATCAAAATTTTTGGAATTAACTTCATCAGTTGATGAAAACCGGAATCTAGTCAAGGGAATCATGTATCCAAATTATATATTGGAATCCACTGTACCAGTTGATAGAATTCTGTCTCCAGATTGCTGGAATTTACTTCACTAGTTGATGGAATCAAGAATCCAGATTGCTGTAGTCCACTTCATCAGCTGGTGGAATCCAGAACCAGTCAATGGAATCCTATAACCAGATTATTGGAACCTAATTCATAAGAAGCCAGTCACCAGATTTCGAGAGAGTCCAAAGTTCTTGGATTCAAGACTGTTTGGATTACCTTATATGAGGTGATGTCGACGAAACGTTAAAAATTAAAGGTAAAAGTAGTTGGTTAATCAGTGCTCCATTTTATATATATATAAAGATAAAGCTTAATCATAGAAAAAGCTAAGGAAGATGTTGTTTGCGAGGAACGAACTTTGAACCTCAAGATTAGCAGATCGCGCACATAACACATAGGAAAAAGAAAGGAAAAAAGAAATTAGATGGAAAATACCTCAAAAAATTAAAACACTTGACCATAATTTTCATCACGAATTTATACTTAATTTACTTGTTGCAGTAATATAGCCATGGAAACGATGAACGAAGATGGTAAGTGGAATCGACTGGATAACTCTAAACGAAAAAAGCGATACTAATGTTACGTAAGGTTTGATAGCATAAAAGTTATTTAGTACCTGATACGCCATTGGTATTTGGCAGTGTAGTATTTAGGATTACCTGTGTGCTTTTCTAGCCATGAGTTATTGTGTCTAAGGGGGCAACCGCTGATTGCCTCAGCGGAATGAACGTAGTCGGTCCCATGAACTTCATGATTGGTGATGTGAATTCTGTACCAACAGGTCTAGTTATCTGCATGGTTTGAATGCCGTTGGTAATGGGGTTTCCAAGAGGGATGTTGGAATAGCGAGGTCCGCTATTAGTCACTGGGGCATAAACAGAGTTGCAAGTTGTCGTTGAACCATTGACACTCGAAGGTAGTTCTGCTCGTGAGCCGTTGGTAACTTGTAGTGTAATTTCAGGAAGAAATGCGCCAGTTGTCTTGTTTATAGTGATTCCGTTTGCTTGTGTCATCCCCGGAGATGACGAGAGTCCAGACTCTGGAACACACACCATAGGATACTGTGGAGACCAGTGCACAGTCTCAGCGTGGCCATTTAGTCCATTCTGTCCCAAGCTCCTCTCTTGTTCCAAGGCCGCGTGAGTGAAGGCGGTTCCCGAGTGTCCGTTAATGCCATTAATAGTGTATATACTATTGTTACTACTCAAGCCACTCACATTCTGGCAGTTAATGCTTCCAAGGGAATTTATACTACTCAGTGTTGTGATGGCGTTCATTCCTCCAATGCCATTTATGCCGCTATTAGCACTGATCCCGATTCCGTTTATGCCGTTTGCAATTCCATTTCCTACGCCGCTTACACCGTTAACTCCATTTAGAGCATTCACCTGTGTGTTTTACAAGAAGAAAAGGGTTAGTTGTATGTACAATCAATTTGTGACAATCTAAGATTGAAGAGGGCTCTTACCGAGCCGAAACTGTTTAGAAAGAACCGTTGACACAAGACAACAGAAGAAAGAAGCACAATTACAATCAATTTGTTTCATCGAATGATCTTAGATTTTTTTTTTTCAATGTCGGTGTCCGTTTGAGATATTCTCGAAGCTTAGGAAAGATGATTGATGTAGGCAGGCATTGAAAAGCACACCGCTTTTATCCGTGCCGAGGTTACAATGTGTGAATTCTACCTCCTCCATACACCAAATTTAACCGTCGAGCCTCTAAAAGTAAACGACCTGTTTAGGAAACTGGGTAACCACCCCTTACGCTTTTTAAAGATAGTGTACAGGTAACCAGGCCTACACATCAAACCGAGGCCAAGGGTAATTGGCTTTGTTTGAGAAGTGGGGCGGCTTAGAATTAAAGCAACATTAATATACGTTTCAAATAGGAGAAATGTTTGAATGTCCTGACGCCCTAACCCGCTAGCTTAGAAGCTATAAAATTATGAAAATGCGTTTGACACTGGTTTAAGAAAATGATAAAAGGAAATGTTTTGTAGAAGACTAAAAGGCGTTTCGACTGAAGAACTTCGGTCTTCACCAGCTGCGATGGAATAATAACATGTAACTATGAAAACAACATTCCAAAATTATGCACTAGCAAAACATGCTAGTTTTAAGCGGGTGGCAAATTACCAAAATAATACGTAAATATCAGGAACGTTTAGCATTTATTATCTGTGTTAGGGTCTCTTAGGGAATACCATTACTTTTATGGTAATTATGTATGGTAGCCTAGTTGGTAACGCGCCAGTCTGCCGTGCGGGATTCTCGGGTTCGATTACCGGCCGGATATCCACTCAGGGTCTTAAAATTACTGAGGAGCAGGTGTGCCTTTGCTCTTACATCTACAAATGGCTAGAGTTTCTCGTCTTCTCGGATGAGGATGTTAAACCGTAGGTCCAGTCTCTCGATCTCTCTGTCGAGGGACTTAAAAGAACCCACGCACTTGTCGAAAATAGTAGGGTAGTGATCCCGGTGTTGTGGTCTGTCTGTTATACTGAGGGCATTTCTTAATGATAATATATGTGAGCCGCAGTAGCAGACAATCTAAGACCCTCAGCTGTAAAACCTTGTACTGATTATTGTAAAGCGCCTTTGATCATATACTTAATGGAAAAGGCGCTATATAAATGCTAGTCATTATTATTATTATTATTATTTTATGAACATGTTGGGCAACTTTTGAATTGATATGAAACGCACGGACTGCTCTTTTGTGCCCAATTTTTCCTGTTAGAGGATTTTTAGATATCTATGTTTATCTTGTAAACCTCGCAAAATAAGAACAGAGTGCTTGCTTGCTCATTTATTTCTAATAAGACCAATCATTACAATCCAAATAGCCACTTTGTAATGGTGCAAGTCAACTCACCGAAGCCATAGCATTGAGACCGTTCATGGTTCCCATGGCAGTGAGACCATTAACTGTTCCCACACCATTTAAACCGTTCACGTTTATTCCATTCAGTTCACTGATTGCATTAATGCCATTCACTCCATTGGTGATTGTGAAGCCGCTAGGAATCATGGGACTGTATTTGATCCAGGTAGGAGAAACTCGCTGGTAACCGGTCTGAAAGAGAATGGATGTTATTAAGATAAAGATTTATAAGAATGAAGGTCCTTTTTTAAATTTATTAAAAAAAAAAAAAGAATGAAGGTCCTCCTCTTTCCCTCCTCGTTCATCATGCGATCCTCGCGTCAGTGCACAACGTGTTGAAGTCGAAAATATAATTTTCCTGTTTTTTTTTTTCATCAAATCCTTGGCTTTACAATAACTATTCTACAGATTTCATTGCCATGTGAAATGATTTTGTTTTGTATGAAAATTTCAGTGCAAACTGTCAATTTTAAGGACGTCAACTGCATATATTTCTGTTACTTTTTCAAAGTTTTTCACAACCTGTGTCTTTGCAATTGTTACATCTGCAACAATAAGGAATGTCGCGAAACTCAGTCTTGCTTTTCATTTTGATTTCAACTGAAAACTAAAATATTATCGCTCGACAAAAAAGCAAATAATGTTGGAAAAAATGTGAATTCGTAATTGTAAGACTTCATTCACGGTTGACAGTCACTCGACAGTTATGTGGCAATTACTATATTTTGTAGATTATGTCATTGTGACGACTTCCGCATGGACGAATGTGGTCTTAATGCTATGGCAGTGGCCACAGAGCATTAAATGGCAGGTTTAACATGTTATTATTATGCCTATGCTTCTAATTTTGGCTTATAAGGTACTGAAAAGTACAGGTTTAAATCCAGAATGTCATTTTGATATATTTTGAATCATGTTGGACCCAAAATGTTTTAAAACTATTCTGTGGAAGATGAGTTAGAAGATGTCAATATTGAAAGTGCATGGGCCATGTTCTTAGTTATTGATAAAAGCAACCAAGACATCACCATGATATTTCCTCTGTGGTAACACATTTATTACAGAACAATTGAGAAAGAGGAAGAAGTGAGACAGGAAACGCGTTTGGAGCAACTTTGCATAAATTATCACCCTCATTAAATGGGGCTTGCTAAAAGACCACTTTTGTCCGTGCTGAAGTAATAATGTGTCAGAGAGGACTGCTTCGTTATGGTAATAGGACTGAGTGGAGTCCAATTCGGTCTGTTATCATTACGCGTGATTAACAAAATTGGATGAGCACGAAGCGCGAATCCAATTTGTTTAATCACAAGTAATGATAAAAGACAGAATACAGAATTGGACGAACACGAAGTCCTATTGCCAATTTGTTATTAATAATTACAATTTCTGAAAACTAAACTGAAAGACGAAATCTTTGCAGATAAAAACATTTGTAATTGTAATGCAATGAGTGGAGTCCATTTCTGTCTGTTTTCACTACTTGTTGCTGATTGGTCAGAAATCCTGAAGCCCGGATTGTGATTGGTTCGGCAACTGTCCCGATAACAGGTAGCCGATAACAAGTAGCCGATAACAGAGTTTTGTTATCGGATAGTTTTCCAAGGCGAATAGGGATAAATAGAGTTCAGAATAGGCCAATCAGATTTGGGGAAATTGTAATTATCATAATAAGGCTGGATATTGGCCAAGCTCTTTATTTGCGTCATTATGGACCGAGACGAAGTCGTATTAGATTTTAGCATTTTATAGTCTGTACTCAGTTTTTGTTATATTTTTGGTTAATAATATAAAACTTAATATATATATTCTTATATGCACATCCAAAAACCTCGATCTTACATATACTAAAATTTATGTTATAATCTATCTCCTCCCTTGCAGCTCGTGCGTTATTGGTTGATTATTGCCCTCCATTTGATGCAGATACCTGCGAATTTATCCAAGAATCACTGGATGATTTTTTCTCTCTAGTGTCACACCTAAATGGGCCGTGCCGAACACCTTACTTTGCTCTCTTCGCTCTCGGCACCTATCCGGAGGTGAACTTAGTTTAGGCATTGCATGTCTTTAGTGTAAGAGAAAATGAGGGGACAGAGAGGGACTTTGAGGGCGTTGGCAGGGATATGTCAATTCCACTAAAGTTATTTAAGATTGGGAATCTGTTTCCCGAGACGTCTGCACAGAGCTAAGTCTTCTTATGTGCTTGTGCGTGAAAGGGAAATTTCAATAAATTTCAATAATAATAGCGAAGTGCGTGGGAGGCTGTTCAATATCTTATATGCCTCTTCCAACAACCAAAGAAGTGAAGCTGGAGGTGGAAAGAAACGAACGATGGAAGATGTGTCATCCAGTGACAACATGGTCATGGAGGATAATTCAGTTTCTGTGTCTTATGAACGAAGAAAAAGCCCCCGACTTGCTATTAAGGCTTTGAGAAACGCCATTATGTTTTAACTTTGAATGGGTCTCCAAACACGAGATCGAGGTTGCTCGTACGGACGTCTCGGGGAACAGACCTCGGTTCTAAAAAATGACTTTCATGTATTTGACATATCCCAAAGGCTAAACCGGGAGCATCCCTCTCTGTCCCCTCATTTTCTCTTGTTTTAGTGGTAATGGTTTCCAAACCAAGAACCGACAGTATAACTTTATTACCAACAGTTTCCATTACATCTGAGGTGCAGTGGAACTGAGGGAGGGGGGGGCAATAATTAAGATGGGGATCCTGCCCATCCCCCAATAATTTTGTGATAAAAGCGAATTTCAATGTCCGTGCTCTTTGTCTTTGCTTACATTTTCTCTTCAAAAAGTACTACAATCTCGCACAAGATGAAATGAAGCACCCTGCCCACTGTAACGATATGATGTGATTTTAAAAAAACATTACATGAAATTGAAACAACGTTCTAGCTAGATTTCCGACTAGTGCTAGAAAGTTCAGGAACATTGTATGACATTGAAAGAGCGTTCGAGAATACTGACTAGCGATAGAATGTTCAGGAATCAGTAGTTATTTATAGGTCTTATATATAAGATTGGTGATATTTATATAGTAATAGAACATTAATCACGTAGAATGCCCTAGAGAATAACGTAACACAACCTATGTAAGAGAGCTTATAGAGAGTCAGTGTTGTTGTTGTCTCATTGTCTTAGTTAAGTGAGTGAAACAGCCATCGGGTAGAGATTGAACTACGAACATTTTCGTGACAAATTAAACTAGCGTACTGAGTTATCGTTTGGTGTCATCTCTGCTCCTGATACTAGGCAGTTAATCGGCTGTCCTGCTGACGGATCAACGAGTGTTTACTTGAACGTAACAAGAACGTTACTCCCACTCCCCCTAACCAATGTTGTCGGGAAGTTTTCAAGTGAAACCTCATCTTATATCCCAAGGAAAACTGCAACATTGAGGAGAGGTGTGAGGGGACGGACTCGTAATCTGAGTGTTTCATTTAATTATCTCCTAGCTTTTGAAAATATGTAACGGGGCTCAAATACATTTTAGTAATTGGTTGTTTTCTCGCTAACGATAATTTTATACACTAGACAGAAAGAAATTGGTACATGCCCCGAGCGGGAATCAAACCCACGTCTCCCTTGGTTTCTAGTCAGGAGCGCTAACCACTACACCATCAGAAACCATCACCATGGCAACGTAGTAGTTTCGTGATAGTTGAGTTGGCTTGTGAGATTCCTGGGCCCACTTTTATTCATTCGAGTGAAACGCAAGTTCGGCCAAATGCTGCTTTACTGCGTTTTACCTGTTCGCATTACTTAAAGCTGAGCCCACATAAGCTAGGGAAGTTAACGCTGTTAAGTTACGCTGTGTCTAAATGGCCGGCAGCCGGCCAGGGTCTTCAAAATACTAAATATGACCCGGGCAGTCGAACTTTTCCCGATAATTCTAGAATTTGAAGACCCTGGCCCGCAGTTGCCAACAATTTTTTTTTGCGTCGTCGAAAAATCCTTTGCTTTTCCTTGCCTAGAAGATAAGACGTTAAAAATAGTTAGAAGGGGCTTTATATTGATAAATACATTTAAGATTTCTTAAATTGTTGAAAAAGTTTGACTGCCGGCTATTTGGTAATTTGAAAACCCTGGCCGGCTGCCGGCCATTGAGATATAACCTTAAATTTATATCTCAATGAACTATTACTAGGTTGGGATTCTTTAATATTTTTCACTTTGTTTCGTTGACATAGAATCTGTTCGCCTTACAACACGTGCGAGGGAATTTTGCCAGACTCCATTCTGCCTTGGAAGAACTCAAACTGTTTGTAAGAGAATCTCGAAACATTCCCAAAACACCAGGTGAGCCTTTACTTATAAATGATTACCAGGCAAGAGAACTAGCTAGATATTCAGCAAAATTAAGTGTTATTAGTTATATGCTTTGCGATTGGTTGACACAAATGGAGTGATTGTAGTATGGACAAGGGACGGCAGGCATTTGTATATTTCAAAGAATTGAGGGGAAGGGAGGTTAATTTTCTCTCATGTGGCCATTTGTTAGATTGGATTTTCGACTTACACATATAAAATGTCGATTCTATTTTGGATTTGGTGTCTATTGTAGTTTAAGGTTCTATTTGAAAAGCAAAAATACCGAATATTTTTTCGGATTTGGTATATTGTACGGATTTTGGTTTTTCTGACTGGTTTTCAGTTGTCTTACTGACCAATGCTTCCAAATACTATACCCGCTTAGCATTTTAACTGTTGCGAATTCAGTTTCAGTTTGTTTTTGGGTATTATTTAGCCGTACATACACCAACTCGTCTTTTTCGCAGAGGTAATATTTCAAGGCCTTCAAGATGTCATCGTACAATTCAAACGGCAGTCACAGTCTTTAAAGCAGGTAAGACTTGATGCTAGTCGTTGTTCACGACTTGACATTCACGTTTTCGATTCCTGATTAAGCTAAAAGTGTAGCCCAATGAAATACTTTGCTATAAGTTTTGCTAATAAACATAAAGAAAACACTGCGAAGATAGCACGGAGTTAAAAAAAAGTTGAGTTTAGAAGGTCATGAATTTGGTCATCATGTGGGCTTCCACAATGGAGCTAAAATAATTCTAATGACCAATCTTGGTTATTGTAATCTTAATGTAACAGGAAATATACGATTCAACGATAGGTTTAATGGAGGCTCTATGTTCAGTAGTTCAGTGGAAAGGCTTTGAATTTTTTTTTCTTTTATTCATGATGATGATGATGATGATGGTGATAAAGGCGGTGATGATGGTGCATGACGGTGATAAAGGTGATGCTGATATGGTGATAATGATGACGATGATGGTGAAAATGATGACGGTGAAGAAGATTACGGTAATGGTGGTGGTAATGATGATAATGGTGAAGATGATGATGGTGATGATGATGATGATGTTTATGATGATGATGATGATGGTGATGATGATGATGACGATGATGATGATACGATAGTGTTCTTGATTACAAAAATTGTAATGATGATGGTGACGATTGTTTTTAAGATGAGTACATCAAGCTGCCAGTTAGAAATTACCCTGATGACGTGCAGGCCTTTATCAATAATCAATAAACAAATAGAGAAGTTTACGAAGACCCTAGATCTCGACAGTTTAAAGGTAACCAAAAACAATCAACACTATCAGCTCGTTTTGCTAAAGAAACTCTTAATTTGGTGAATTTGGTTACTAAAACGAGCACCCCAGCAACGTGCTTTATCAAGAATAAACTTACAACTGTGTTTCGTCAAAAAACAGGTGCGGAAACGGGCATTAACCTGTTATAGCTGTGTGAATCCAAACTCCCAAGGACGTAAAACACATTAATTCACCAGTAGATGTCATCTTCATCGCATGTTTATATGTTAATTTGTATTCATATAACATCCTGAGTTGACTTGTACAAAACCTAGTTAACTTTACAGGCCCGTGTACGCAGAATTCGATTATCCGGGTGGGATTTGTAGCGGGGTGCGAGTGAACGCCAAATTCACGAGCATTCTAGTGGGTGATGGGCTATGCTCCAGGTAAAACCTTTAAACTTCAGGTTGTAATTAATAATCTGTGTTGTTTCTACGGCAATTTGCCGCCATGGTGATTGTGATTTTCGTTTCTTGACGTGGGTTGTTTTTGGTTTTTACCTATTTTCACTAAAAAAAAATACAAGAAAATGCTAGCCACAGGAGTATCTGGTATTTTCTCTCAGACTTTGTTTCTCAAACGTCCACTAAGGATTTCAAATTTTTATGAAAACTAAGGCAAAAACGTTGGTTACTCAACCAACGCATCCCCCCTTCCCCCGCGTACGGGCCCTGTTGCGTCCTTTTGCATAGACCTTTAGAGTATGTTGTATCATTTCAAAAATGAACATAACTCATGTTTAAGAAAATTTAATAAATGCTTATTTCCTGCTTAATATTATTGAAGAAGATCCAGGTGGTTGCCGTAATCAGTTCTAACGCGATGAGCATTGACGAAGACGAAAATATATCAGGTAGAAATTAAATTCTTCTCTGGAATGACAGAATGATTTTGTGATGTGTACATCTGTAGCTTGTAATTCACTATAAAAATATGTAGACGTCTCAGGTTGCTTTCCCTTAGGAGAAAAAATCTCTTATGGGAGTCTCATATGGGAATCGAACCCATGACTCTCTGATTACTGGTCAGACACTCTACCCACTGAGCTACAGAGACTCGCATGGGCAGCTGAGTCACTGACGGGAATCGAACCGGTGACCCTCTCAATACCGGTCAGATGCTCTATCCACTGAGCTACAGAGACTCACATGGGGAGCTGAGTCACTGATGGGAATCAAACGAACGACCCTCTGAATAACGATCAGATGATCTACCCACTGAGCTACAGAGACTCACATGGGGAGCTGAGTCCTGGACGGGAATCGAGCCCATGACCCTCTTAATACCGGTCAGATGTTTTACCCACTGGCTACAGAGACTCACATGGCGAGCTGAGTCACTGATGGGAATCAAACGAATGACCCTCTGAATAACGATCAGATGATCTACCCACTGAGCTACAGAGACTCACATGGGCAGCTGAGTTACTGACGGGAATCGAACCCGTGACTCTCTGATTATTGGTCAGACACTCTACCCACTGAGCTACAGATACGCTCATGGCCAGCTGAGTCACTGACGGGAATTGAACCAATGACCTTCTTATTACCAGTCAGATACTCTACCCACTGAGCTCCGAGTGAGTAATGGATCACTTATCTTGGTTCTTATAAATGGAAGACTGGGTATATGTCCTACTAAGCGTTAGGCTCAATATGTTCATACGTGATAAGTTAAATAATATGTCAATTTGCCGCTTAGAATTCACTATGAAAATATCTTTTTACATCAGTTCTATTATCCTTTTTTCATTTTTGAAATTGTAGGGGGCAGTTTACCGGATTCAAGTGGAGAGTCTGAAGGGTCGTTAGGCTGCGGTTTGGTCGACAGTGTTGTCATTGAAAAAGGTACACAAACACACACGCGTGAGTTTTGAGCGTGCTTCAGGCTAGTCACAGTCTTGAAAACCCTGGAAAGTCCTAGAATTGGGGAAAAAATTCCAGGCCCTGAAAAGTCCTTGAATTTGGTCGTGGTACTTGAAAATCCTGGAATGGATCAAAATTTTTTTCTTTACTTCCAAAATTAATAACGTGACAACATTGTAAGACAAAAAACCGCAACTCTGGAGGGCTTGATTTTTGTCCACAAACAAAACTTCTAAAGCTTGATAATATAGTATGTGTATTGTTGAACTGATTTTTGAAAGAAGGTAATGGAATTACGTCTCTCGGGGGAGACCCGAGGGAAACGTAAAATTAACATTTCTTGTGGGCAAAATCGATATGTGAGTTTTCCCTTATACATAAGATATGGCGCTCAGTTCAAGAATCTACCAATACGTCATTTGTAGTGTTTGGGGCTTAAAGGGTTAATGTTGTAGATTTATATAACACTAACACGGTCAGTGTACTTAAGTGCGTATTGTAACTAGGTTTATAATATTCCAGTGACTTAGGCAGCCTTCCAAAAGTCTGAGCTCACAAGTTGGAGTTGTGATGGTTTGTCCCTAGCCCCTCTTATCTCGGCATCACATGTGCACCTGTATGACGCAACAAAATTCATTTCCTTTCAAAAATCATGAAAAAAGGAGAACCAGGTGCAGAGGTCCATGTTTTTCTTTGTTTGTTTTCTGCTATAATAAATAATGCATCCTTATCTTACAAGAAGTGATAAAGGCCTGGAAGCCCACACGAAACCAAGGGGCTTGTGGGGACGTGGGCTCAAAATTATATATACAATGAATTCAAATCCAAGTCTATGAGTTGATATTATCCTTGTAAACTGTTGCTTATTTAAGGGAAAATATCAGTTCAACACGCTGTAAATCTATTAGGATTTAACCGTAATTGTAGGAATATTACGGGCTGTAAGATTTTGACAGTAGCTCTTTCATAAGTTTTCTTGCTAAACATTGAAAACTAGATTATGTAAGCACTACAGGAACACATCAATCTTTTTTCTATAGATCCTCTGAGCATTGAAAATTTCTTCAAAACATGGCTGTTAGATTGTGGCACAGATCACGAACATCTTCGTATCATTCTACCCAACCCCCTCTCAGACAGTCAAGGTAACAATTGTTGCATAAGATTATAGCATAAAATTGTTAACGTTATACAATGATACATATAAGAACAAAGATAACTGTTTTCGTCCAATCGCTCTTATTCCAGTTCCGGAATTTGATACTATATTACAGCGGTTTTCTACACAAAATTACATGGAAACGAGGCTATTGTGCCAACATTATGGCTCTTTTGGCTTATTCGCCTCGTTTCGGTGTACTGTATTTTCATGCAAAAACCGCTGTACCGCAATAAAGACTTGCCGAACTGGAATCACAGCTATTATTGTATCGCGCCTGTTTACGTCATTACTGATCAAATAGAACCTGTGCGCCATATTTTTTGCTACAAAAAGCTAAATCCATTTACGAGCCTAAGTGGCCCATTGGAGCCGGTGCTTTTCTCCAGTTTCTGTAGTGTTTAGTGGATGAGAGTCATTGACTCCCCCTGGACGGGACACTAATCCATCGCAGGTTAGCCCCCAGCACAAGCTGGTACTCAT
>JAOCNB020443088.1:0-15023 GCA_026546465.2 Palythoa caribaeorum
AAAGCAAAAAAGGAACCCACCCCAGTTAAATTAACCCTTTCAGCCCCAGAAAATTTATCAACATCTAACTTCTCCTAACATAATTCAACAAAACAATATAATTGGCAATGAGAAATAAGGAATTAATCAAGTAAAATTAGCTGGGGGAGTTGAAAAGCCGAATTCTCCCAAACTGCTTATATGAAAAGTAGTGAGGTCAATTTGTAGAATTTACCAACATGTCATTCATCATGATTAATTGGGACTTAAAGGTTTACATTTTTCTCCATGCACCCGTTATTGATACGTCCCTGGGTGGGAGGGGTTGGGCATAGTTTGTGATTTGACCCTTCTTGAATCCCCTCCTTCGGGATGAAATGTTTTACTCTTGAGTGCCAAATAAACATCCCCCCCACATATTAAAATTTCAATTTTTTCCAACCCCCTGGACCTTATTAGGACCCACCCATTTAACAAAAAATCGGATTTTCAAATCTCAATTTATTCTGTGTACTGTTCTTTTACAAAATCAAACTGTGAGACTCTTTAGTTTACCGAGGCACAATCAGAATTTTCCCAGGATAAAAAGAAAATATAAAAAATATAATGAAATTTGCTAAACCTAGACCTGAAATATTTGTGTTGTGATCATGCCTATAATAGTACATAGTATAGTGAACAATTCTTTTTATAGTTTTCAGCCCCCCTCCCGTTTATTAAGTGCTCCCCGCTTATTAGGTTTTCAAATATTTTCTGACCCCCCCTCCCCCCTCGTTTATTTGGCACCGAAGAGTATGCTTTTTTATTGAAGTTATGCTTACATCCTCTTATAATCTTGGTCTTTTTCTTCTTAGGTGCAAAATCACTGGCATCGGTACACAGAGAAGATGGACAGAATGGTTGAAGAGGCCTTTAGACTGAATGTCAAGTGGTCTCTGCAGGAGCTGTCAAGGGCAATCAGTGGAGATGGCAAGAGCTCACCAAACCCTCTTTTGAGAGTGAAGGTGGTGCTGGAGGGAGACAAGGTAAGTGGTAAATGAAACAGCATGAACAATGAGAATGACAGTGGTGATGGTCATTGGTGTAGTGATACCAATCTTATTGATAATGGCAGTGCAAGTGACAGAAATGATATTAAGAATGGAGATGGTAGTGATAAGTAGTAAGTTATAGTGATACTTTATCATGCAGTGAAATGATATTCGTTGTGATGTGACAGAGGTAGCAAGATTAATATTAATAATGGGAGTGATAGGGACAGTGATAGTGGTTGTTGTGATGATAATTGTGGTAGCCACCTTAATAACAGCAAGGATAGCAGTTACAGTTAGATATCCATATCGAATGGGATAGTAGTTTGATAATAATAGTGACAGATAGATGTAGATAGATAGCAGCTTTATATTAAGAGGATGGCACATAATAGTACGTAGTACTAACAAACTAGTGGTCCTCTGACAACGGAATACATCTAAAAATATTACAAGCTCTGTGTATATAAAAATACTAAAATACAAAAAACTACTACTATTACAAGCTATGTATACATAAAAATACTAAAATACTAAAAACTACCACAATATAAACACGAAATTAAGGATTAAAATGTGACAAAGCTAATTGTTCATGACAGCAATAATGATAGTTATTGATAGTTGTATTGACAATGATGGTGATAATGCAATCGGTAGTGATGGCTTTGGTTGCTAGTAAAGTTCCAACTCTCCCTAACAAAGAGTAAAACTTAAGAAATTGCAGATTACTAATTAGAACCTTTCCTTTGTGTTTTATTAAGATCACCAAAGTATTGTCGTTTTTTTTTGTGATTAGGTGGAGTTCTCTCCAACCCTCACCAAACTTGCAAGTATGATGAACAATATTGCTTGCCAACTAACCAGCTGTTTGGCAATTTTTGGAAGACTACCAGATTTGCTCACCAGAAAGAAGTCGACAAAGGATGTACGTATTAGTCTCGAATTTTCCCTAATTTACAAAAGTCCGTGAAGACAAACGGTTTTCGTTTATTGATCTTTTTAAAATGTCGTAAACACTTTTATAACCCTTGGGTGCTTGTATTAAAGTTTGGGATTTCTGGGGGAGAAACTTAATAGAGAGGGGGCTTTATTAAAAAACCGTCTGATAAACACAGGCTAAGAGGATGGAGTCAATTCTCAGAAATTTTAAACAGCACTGGCACACTGTTATTCTTTAATTGGCCAACGTGTAGGAACTTATAGCACTCTGTGCGAGTTAAGAGCAATTATTAAAGTACTCAAGTCAGAACTGGACAAGAAAAAATCAGAAACTGTCCTATAGGAAGATTAAACTTGAGAGCAATAGGACAAGAATGAAATTTATTTCTAACGGCATATTCTGCATTTTATTAATAGACATTTTCTGTAACATATAATCAAGAAAATAGCGAGAGGAACCAGACCTTTTGACGACCACGTGTCGTAATTATTAACAGTAATATGGTAATGCGAATAAAAATGATATATTTATAATCTAAACAGAATATTGATAACAATATGCTTATCAGAATAGTTTCCATCTTATTGAATCTCTTTAAGATCTTAAAGCGCTGTAAAGCAAGTTGGATCGTTTAATTTACGAGATGCTTTATATCAAGGACGGAAATCCAACTCTTAACGTTCAATCAGATTCAATAAGATCGAAACTATTCTCATGAGGATATTGTTATTAACATTCTGTTTAGTTTATAGATCAGTTTCTATTTGTATTACCATATAACTGTTGATAATGACTACAAGTGGTCGTCGAAACGTTCAGTTCCTCTCACTTATTTTCTTGATTACCTATTCTGCATCAGGGTCTTTATTTCTTTTGAGGGCGGGGTGGGGACCTATAAGAGATAGGGCTTATTAGAAACCTTAAGCTCCAGACGGGGGGTGGGGGGAGCTTATTAGAAACTTCAAGCTCCAGAGTGGGGGGCGTTTACCGAATTCCTGAAATTAAAAATATTACTTTTTCTTGGCAAACTTCAACTTGACAATTACAGTACTTTTATAAAATAGCTAAGAAACGGAGCGAAACTTTTTATTTTGCAATTCATCTAAAACAATTTAATGTTGTTGGTTTTACTACGTGGATGAATAACGTTGAAAATGCATATTTTTTTATCCGAAAATTTCCAGAGTAGTTAAACGTTCTTGAAAAGTATTTGAATTTCCTCTTCTGGCATCCGAACAAACCCTTTTAAAGTTAAAGTGGATTTTAAGGTATTACTGATGTGCTCCAAAGTTGTGAAGGTGACTAAAAGTTTTGCTAAACAGAATACTGAAAATATACATGAAAAGCATATTTAAAAGTAATTTTGATATAAAAATTGTTTTAACTGATAATCCTTTCTGTGTGTTAATGCAGCCAGTTCACGTTGTTATTGAAAACGACGAGGAAACCAAAAAGATTCAAGTTGCGATCAAGACTGGCATGTCTGCCAACGCAAACCAGCTACAGTCGTACCTAAGCACGTGGGACACGTAAGAACAATTCATCATCCTACTGGCATGGTATTCAGTAGAAGATATTAGGGAGGGTCCCAGTGACCGCCCCTTTCTTTCATTATGCATAGGTCCGAAGCAAACAAGTAGGCTAAAATCTAAGCTAAATCCTTTTACGAGCCAAAGTGGCCCATTGGAGCCGGTGCTTATCTCCGGTTTCTGTAGTGTTAAGCGGATAAGAGTAATTGACTCCCCCTGGACGGGACACTTATCCATCGCAGGTTAACCCCGAGTAGGGGTCCCACCTAAACACCGGGAATTATTGACCAGGTAGCAATTTAAGTTTGATTTTCTAAATGTAAAAATTTTGATTTCAGTCTATTTTACTTTTCTAATGCATTGGACAAAAATGACTTCCAGTTTCACTTAAAGAATCTGTTATTAGTTCAGGCCTAAAGTTTACTGTAATGGCTTTCTATCTTCTGCATCTCAGGGACGCAGAGCAATTTCAACTTTTGAGTCCCAAATTGTTTTTTTTTTTTTTGCGTAAAATACGCAATTTTTTGCGTTAACGAAAACCCTGTTACTAGTAGTGATCCTTACGAAGATAAAAACATAAAGCCGAGATCAAGTTTGGAGGCCGAAACTAGCGCTTTATTTAATACCTCTAACCAATATAGGCATAGCTATAGGGAATTGCAAACAAATACTTATAAGTGTGACTAATTGAGTGTGAATACAGTCTAATATAGTTTTGGTATGGATTTGGAATTGCTATAGATATGAGTATTGGAGAATATGACGAAGCGTATTGATACTTTACAGTGGTGTACTTCGTAATATTGTTAAATTCATACGACAGATATCGAGAAATATGGGAAATTCAGAAGGACTCCTTCATTCGCCGGTACCAGAGACTCAACCCTCCAGTTTCTTCCTTTGATGCAGACATTGCAAGGTGTGTACAGACTTTAAGTTATGTTCTTCACCTGTAAGCACTGTAATTAAATCAATTTTGCTCGTTTATTTTCGAGTGTTTGAAGAGACAAGGTTTAGAAGCTCGTTGCACAGTAATGCAATTTTATCCCGCTTATTTTTGAGTATTGAAGGGTAGAGAAGCTTGCTATAATCCGCTTTCATTGTTTTGATGGTATAATTTGAATTTACTCTATTTTTTTAAAACGTATGATGTATTGGTTTTGAAAGCATTTAGTTCATTTATTGTGACGATTTCATTTATTTTTATTATTATTATTATTGTTATTGTTATTATTATTATTATTATTGTTCCCGAAAGGTTTTTCCACAATAATTTACAATACATCCTTCTACAATAATTTCGGAAAACCTATAATTTATTTGTTATCACTAAGATGTCTGACTCTTGTCTCACCAAACTTCAACTACAAAATCGATCATCCTTTAGCTATTTACAAATTCTGCAATCTAAATATTTCTCTTTTAGATACACTGAAATCGCCAACAACTTCCAAAAAGAGGAAACAGTGTTAAATATCGATTTCGTCATGCTGGATTGCTCTCCTTTGAAGTTTGCCTTATTGGGTCACTGCAATGAGTGGCAGCGCAAATTCACCACATTACTAAAAGAGATGGCCAGCCAGAAATTACTGGAGCTCCACAACTTCCTGAAAGACAATGCAAAGAAGTAAGTGCTGAAAGGATATTGTTAAAGGGCAAATATAATAAAAGAATTGTCTAATGATATAATGATATGATATATGATATAATTGTTAACTGTAACTGTCTGGCCGTGTTGCATGGTCTGATCGGTTCACTATCATCTTCTTTGTCCACTTTCGTTTTGTACGTCTTCGTTATGCCAGGAAAGATTTAAGCTGTTTGTATTTGTTTACATATCCTTCAACTTTAAAAATTATTCACAAAGAAGTAGAATTCCTTGAAAGCAGGTTCTTTTAACACCGGCGTGAGAAAAAAATTCCGTAAAATTTGAGATTGCAACTTAGAATGAGCTGGATGAAAAATAGCGACCGGTTCTCTTTTCTTTTGCTGATATTTTGACATATTATAAGAAAACTTACTTATTATTTAAGGGAAGATAAGTCTTTGTGTTTCGTAAGGTAGATGAAGTACTCATGTCAGAACCTTGAGTAGGCCCCTCTCACCTTTTCTCAGCATTTATTTCAAATTATGGGTTAGAAACTGGTCACTTTTTGGCGACTTTTAGTGATAATTTTGATGATATCACCAATGATGAAATGTTAAAATCCCGTCATATGGTCACAGACTGAATGAAAAGAAGTATCTTGAATAGTTTCAGATGTTTTGGATGAGCTTTGATGTTTTAGGGCGGGAGATTGGTAGTTTTAAAGAGAGATTTGAGTTTTAGGATTTTTAGAGAAGTCTAAAAATTAATTTTGAATTTAATATTTGATAGAAAATTACCAAACCGTCCCTCTTGAAATCTCCCTCCCAATCTTTCAATCTTTTTAAGGTGTTGTACTGCAGCTGAGAACCATAATGTTGATTTTCACTTTATATCCTATTTATTTATTTCAGACTAAGTACACCACCAGAAACTCTGGATGAACTAGGAGACAGTCTAGCACTACTGGAGCAGCTCCAGCAGGATCTTCCTAACATTGAAGCTAAATTTACTCCATTGCATGAACAGTTTGCCATTTTGGAGAAGTATGAAGTCACTATGCCGGAAGAGGTAAATGCTGCAAGTTGGAATGGCTTCAGAAACACAATTATATCAAAACGAATTAGTTTCTCAAAAAAGTTTGGTAAAAAAAAAAGAATTAAAAAGTTATCACTGGTTAAAAAATTTATTGTTCTGGACGGTTCGGCTACTACTGTTGCCTTCAGCTTTTTTACCAAACTTTTTTAATATGCCAGGCTACACACCGTATATTTTGAATTCGTTTCTTCATCATCATCAATCTACTCTTGCTAATCCGTTTTCGTTCGTTTTTGTTTTTAATTCATGTTTTTTTTTATTTTTTGTTTATATTCCATCGTTTCAGATATTTACTTACATGTGTGCACCAATCCATTATGCCTGCTATTACACTTTGTGTTCTGGCTTCACTGTTAGAGTTTTGGCCCTGACTGTTTTATGGGAGGGGTTTAAGGTGGAGTCGAAGTTTTGAAACATACTGGGTTGAAAATAATATGCAGAGCTGTCTGAAGGTGCTGAGAACAATATGGAAAGCCAGGGGCAAAATGGAATTTAAAAAAATGGCACGCATATGATTTAATGAATTTATTAAATTTTTTTCCTTTCCTTTCCTTACTTTAGCAGTATGTCAGTTGGCCCTACATTACTTTGCTAATGTATTCTTTTAACTTACCATCAGTTAAATATATTTTCACAGGAATCTTGCAAGAGAGATGATGATGTGATTTTTGATATGATATGATATGATATCATGATATGATGTGATGTGATATGATATGATATGATATGATGTGATGTGATGTGATGTGATGTGATATGATATGATATGATATAATATAATATGATATGATATGTATGATATAATAATATGATATGATGTAATATGGTTTGCTACTTATTAATTCACAGGTGCAGCAGATGCTTGACCAGCTAAATGGTGAATGGGTGTCCTTCCAACAGTGTTTGATGGACAGTGATGTTATGTTAAAAAAGAGCAAGGAGAAATTTAAAACAGGGCTTATTAACTCATCTGAGGAGTTCAAGAAAACAGTCAGTAATCTGTTTGAAGAGTTCCAGAGCAGGGGTCCATTCACTAGCTCCATCTCATTCAAGGAGGTGCGTACCAATAATGTTTGTGAATTAGCGATCATTGTCATCGGCATTGTAGTGATCATTTTTATATTTTAGGTCTTTCACTGTTTTCAATTCATTATTTCTTTCTCTGTGTCTGAGGAATATGGCGCAGAGTTTCTATAATCCATTAATGTTTTATAATGATAATAATAATGATAATAATAATAACAATAATAATAATAATAATAATAATAATAATAATAATAATAATGTGAATGATGATGATGTGAAGTTGTGGGATGATCCATCTGGCTTTGTTAAACCTGTCAGGAACATTATTCTCCGCTATCAGTAATAGCGGATCTCAAAGATTACTAAGCCACTCCACCATGAGAAGGTGGCAACCCCGAGGAGTAGAACGGTTTTCGAATAGGGACTGCTTCCAGTCATACATTCTGAAACATTTTCATTGTTTTTTTTGAAGGCTCTGGAGCAGATCAACTCATACAATGACCAAGTGCACAATTTGAAGAAACAGGAAGCTCAGATTCGACGTGGATTGAGTATCTTCAAAATAGATCAAACGCCTTCAAAGGATCTTCAAGCTCTTGAGAAAGATCTTGAATACTTGGAACTAGTATGGAGTATCACCAAGGAATGGGAAGAGCTATGGGATCAGTGGAAGGGTGGCAAGTTTAGTGAACTGGAAACAAGCAGCATGGAGACTACTTCACAACTACTATACAAGAAACTTATCAAATTGGTCCGGGAACTCAAGGTACGTGAATATCCCCATAATTTTAAAGATCCAGACATAGCTTTCTAAGAGTAGGGGGCAGTGTGATGAAAAAACGTCAAAGATATTGGCTTCAAGGAATGGTCTGGGGCCATTCCCCTCTGGCAGGGGTTGCACAGTCTTGAAAAATCTTTGTTTATTTGTTTAGGATAAGGACTGGGAAATATGTGATTCTATCAGACATCGCATTGAGCAGTTCAAGCGTACTATGCCACTTATCCAAGACCTCAAGAACCCTGCCATGCGAGAACGTCATTGGCAGCAAATCAAGGATGAAGTACAAAAACCTTTTGATCACAACGGTAATGTAGCAATGTAAATGGTTTGAACCAAGAAGTTTGTTTGTCCGTGTGTGTGTAGTCCTGAGACGAACTTGTGGATGATATCAACAAACGTTTCCACAACCTGACTTTGAAGATGACCTCCGGTCAGATTGTTGAAATGTCAATCAATACCACCCACAACAGTCCTCATCAGGACTGCGCATGCCCAGAAGATCAAACTAAACCAAGTTACGGCAAGGAAACATGTAGTGAGTCACAAAGTTGAGTTTGTACTGGTCCTGAATTTTGGAAAACTCTTGAACTTCTCCTAAAATACATTTAAATATCCTTTCAAATTTAACATTTGAATGCGAAAGCTTGAAATTCACAACATTTGATTTAACTGTGTGTGATTTCTCATCAGATCTTGCAGTCACAAAAAATCATACATATTGCTACCTGTGACTATTACCTCTGCTGTTGAAATAGCTTATTGATTAGAGTTTGGTTTAAGAAAAACTACGACCAATGAGAGTACTGGAGAGACCCTTGAAAGCTCTTTGAAAAGTCGTAGAAGTTTGTGTATTCTCACGAGGACAAACCGTCATCTAGTTAGCAGTGATTTATTGCTATGTGCATAGTTTCTTTTCTGATCACCTGTCTTGTCTGTCAATTAGTCTGTCAATGAGTACATTATTTTTAAGTTTGCCCTTCTTGAAACAATATGAGATATTCTTTTAAAGACAAGATTTTATTGTATACGTCTAACTTATTATCTAAGAGAATTATGACAAAATGGCAAGGATTGAAATGCATTTTAAACGCTATTTCAACTTTGTAATAGTCGAGTTTTGCGGACCAAAACAATAACTGAAAATTGAGGTGAATTGTGGGTGGTGATTAGACGACCCTATTTAATCACATGAATAATTTCGTTATTAACAGCCGATGACTTTACCCTTGAAAAAATAATCGAACTTGGACTCGATCAGTTTGGAGAGCAGATTTCAGAAGTATCGGGAGCTGCTAGCAAGGAGTTATCGATTGAAGAGGTAAGTAAAGATTTTATGACGTTTTGTATAGGATTAAGGGAGTGTGGTATTTAAGTAGCTTAATATAGTATGAAATCCAGAACCAGTAAAAGGAATCTAGTCAATCTAAAATCTATAAAGGGAATTTAGAATTAAAAAAAGACTTAGGAGACCTTATTCGATGGCCTCGATGTTTTCCCAATGCAGTGCTTTTGGGAAATAAGGTTTTTTGATTAAGATGAACATTCTTTCGTGATTTTTTCATTAAGGCTGGTTTTCATAAAACCGTAAGTGCTAGCGACGGAAACGCAGGCAATGCTGGAACATGACGGTACGCAAACCGGTGGATCCCAAAGTGTGCTGGGACAGTGACTTGGTCATACTCCATATTCATTTTGCCCTTACCCAAACATATTTGGAGAAACATGGCTAGTTTGACAAAATACAATCAGTTAATCTATTCGTTTTAAGTAGATAAATTTACGGTGAAGTGAAAACAAAGCCAAAATAGCAAGTTAAACGCTTCTAATAATTAGCCTTTACCTAAACGAACAGGGGACTGGGTACGAATATTTAAAATTGATTAAATTGAAAAATGAGGCCCGCCATCGAAAAGACCAGCCAAATATTAGTAAGTCTACCAAATTTGAGAGTCATTGGTTTAAAGGCAAAGGCATGGTACACTTTTAAAAATCGCCAAATTTAAGAGACTTTTGTATGGATTGGATGGACGCTTGTCCCTCCAATCCATATAAAGCTCTCTTATTTTAGCGATTTTCAAAAGTGTACCATGCCTTTGCCTTTAGACCAATGACTCTCTCCCTAGTAATAGGTTCCTAGGTTTGTCTATTACTATGCCAGGGTCAAGGCGAACAAGCTAAAATGAATGCTTCTAGTGTTGTGCTGGCTGCGGCCTTGGCTGCTGCCGTGTTGGGGTCAAGGAGAATAGGGGAAGATGGGTATTCCTAGTAATAAATGGAACCAAGATGTGATGCTGACCAACAGATTCAATTAGTATGCGTTCTCCTTCGCCAAGGTGAAGAGTCAATCAAATCTATTCATAAACATGACAACGCGCGCACTGGACAAATCCAAAATAGAGGAAGATGTCAAGAAGGACGGTAAACTGACAGAAAATGACAAAATCAATTTGTTAACATGCCTAGAATAAGGACCTTGTCTGTGGAAAAGTGGGAAGTGGGAAGTTGACAAGGCAGGAATGCCAAAATGCAAACGAAGAATTTTGAGCTGAAAGCAGCAGGACGGCGCAGCGTGAAAAAAGAAACAAATGAGTTACTTTGCAAGCGCGACAGTCACATCATGTTTTGTAATTAATTGCGAGAAACCGCTGATGTATCTTGTTTTATCGCAGGCAACGAACGAGATCATTGCAAATTGCGAAAAAAATTGCCCTCGTCTGACATCTCACAGAAACTCGTAAGTTTTCGTTATTATCAGCATTGCGTTGTAAGTGGCTGAAAAATTTATCTCGTGTAACACGGCCTTAACAACACAGCTCACACATCGGCCGCCATTTTGAATTTTTTCTCGTGAAGCTCTGTTACCTCGTGACTTGTACCGAGGTCTTGCTCGTATAATTTTTTATTCTTTCGGTGATATTTGTTTATGGCCGCGAGACTTTGTCTTTTGCCGTGAGACTTTGTCTTTTGTCGCGAGACTTTGTATTTTGCCGTGAGACTTTGTCTTTTGCCGCGAGACTTTGTCTTTTGCCGTGAACCTTTGTCTTTTGCCGTGAGACTTTGTCTTTTGCCGTGACAGTTGTGGGCCACCGTATCTTTCGTATCTGGCGGCCATTCAGTATTATTTTTTCTGATTTAGATTAGTCTCGCTGGGCTCGTTCTTGGGTCAAAAATGAAAGGTAGTAGACTTTTATTAGGAATTGCAGTGATTTTAATACTTACTTTTCAACATTCAAATCAGCATTACTAGCCTCGTTCCTGATTTAAACTTTCAAAAGAATATGTTACCCAAAACGAGGCTAGTAGTGCTAATTCCGAAAAAAGAATATTAATATAGTTTGGAACTGTTTGTGTGTGAGGGCCTGGTAACTATTTTAGAGCATCAGGACGAGGGTCAGGGGGAATAACTCGTTAAGATGGCGGACAATGAAAGTTCTTCGTTCGTAAGTATGAAAGTCCCAGAGCTATAGAACGATGTCTTCGGTATCAAAATGTTGAGAACATATGTGTAGGTTCACGCTAGACTAGGTGCCCCATTTTTTTGAAGATTTTTCTCGCTCGGAAAATTTGGGGTCTGGTCGCTTTTTGAAATTGTTTTTGCACACGGATATAGCAAAATATCTCATTGTCGCCTTTTTTGCTTTAAAAATAAGCGACTTTGTCGTGTCTTTATTCAACTGAGCCTCGTCTTGATGCTCTAAAGTAGTTACCAGACTCTCTCGCACAAACGATTGGAAAAACTAGGTTATTGCCGCTACTCCGGATAAAGGTCTATTTACCCCAAATAAGGCGAGAAAAACTAATTTGAATGAAGGCAAATAATTTTAAATTAGCCGCCAGATATATGTAAGACATCATTAATTGACCATATCACAGTTTATGAATGGTAACCAAAAGAGCCGGGCACACGTAGAGAAGAGTATGAAATGCTTTTAAGATAACGAAACTGGTTTCACTTTGCAAGTTAGTAACGAAAGAGTTTCTATTGATAGCCGAATATTATGCTGTCATTGTCCTTGCGCAAAAGTAGACAAATTATGAAATGTTTCGCAATAAATTTTAGCCAGTTTTGATATAAGAAAGAGAACCCTCAACAAAGCAGCTACTGCTGGAACATATTATTACTGAAAATCTCAACGAACCAGCAACCAACCAACGTCAAAAACGACGGCTTTGTGACAAAATGTGAAAATCGATCCTCCCACTTTATCAATTTATTAAAACCCTGCTTCATAGCATTACTGTTGCGACAGTGTTTATCCACACAGAATTTTCCTCTATTTCACTCAATGTTCTCTAATTCGACAACAGATTATATAAAATTTATATTTTTGTACGGTGAAATAATCAAAGCTCTGATATAAGATACAAAAACGTAATCTAATTGTTGGATCTTACCTCAGGGATACCTGGCATAAGAAACTACGAGAATTCCGCTTGCTGGTAGACATAGCTAAGTAAAATTTACACCCCTTTAATAGGTTAAGTAAAACTCCTAATTAATTTCTTAAGATTATCCAAGGCTGTACTGCTCAAATATTTGATCGGAAATACTGTTAAATTCAAAATTTGGTTGCAGAATCAAATTTAGTTGCAGTGTCTTACTAATAAAGATTTTTGGTGAAAATCCTTTACTACTGAATTGCTTCAAAACGAATTGTAACCTGTCTTCCGAATTAATCTTAGGGGTTGAACACCATGAGCTCTGTTCAAATATTTAGCAACCAAGGTCCAACGAAAATCCGTTAAAAGCAAAATATCATAGTTATGAGTCATTAAAAGAAAAAGCTTCAAACCTTTTGTTAGTCACTCATTAGATAATCGCGCTGTTGTCGGTACTACAAGGAAGTTCGACTTTGTCCGACATGCACAACAAAAAGGTTATATTTCATGTCCTTGTCTTTTGTTTCAGTGTCTGTTCTGCGCGTAAGTATAAGTTTCATTTACTTTTTGAATATGGTAGCGTAGTGTTGTACTTAGTTCACTTAAGGTGGCTCCGGCTATTCTCTTTGATCTGGCCAACTTTTTTTGCTGGTGGTTCAAGATCTGCTTTTTAACAACAAGAGCTTGACAGTGATGAATTCTGACGGGTAGGGATTTCCAGCACTGGGTAATTCGGATTCAAGCAAAAGTTGTTCAGCATTCACCAAAAACAACAAAAGGCTAATTCAGCTAGACTGAGGCTGTGACTTCTTGAGAGACTGAAATAGGCGATTCTTTGATGACGACAAAGATTTGTGCTTCTATTTCTATATCTATTTTTAAATAAATGTTATTTTCGTCATTAGAGCGCGGCTTAAAAGCACCAAAAGCCGAGTTGTGTCAATGCCGAGTTAATCTATTGCACTACTTTATATCTGGTAGTTCTGGCGAAGTAAAATAGCTTTAAACTAAGAAAAGGATTTCCGTTACTTTCAGGAAAAATTGTGGGAAACAAGCACAGAGCTGGAATTTCACATTTATCTGGTTAGTGAAATCTTTTTATATGGCATTACAACTAAGTTTTTTGTGGCGGGATTAGGGAAATATTTCAACAACGCACAATCAAGAAAGCTTTAAAGAGTTTAAAGAATCATTCCAAAAACTATAACTTGAAGTGAGAAAAAAAAATTGTCATAAAAACTCTAAATTGTATACAAATTACCTTGCGGAAAATATGAATAATTCTGATATCTCATAGAGCAAACAGAAATGTCTCACAAGTGTAAACTTCTCAGTAGAAGCAATAAATTTTCGTAATATCTTGATTCTTTTGTAAATTCAAAATCAGTTTGAACTAAAATGAGAAGTTTTAGAGAAAAGTGTCTTTTAGGTGTAGAAATGTTTTGAGGTGCCGTTTTTTGAGTATGGAACCCATAAATACCTATTACAAACTCTCAAAAACAATAAAAACAAGTAGTTGTTTAACATAGCTAACATTTTTTTACCAAGCCATATTTTTTTTATATTAAAGTTTTCCGCTCATCCTATATGTGTAGAGTTAACTTTACTTTCCGGCTGCAAATAATTCTTTCCCATAATTCGTCTTCTTCTCTGCTTTTTTGTTATTATTTTGCGGTCTATATTATATATTAACTGTATTATACTGTATTATTTCCGACCATAACGTTTATCAAATTCCCTATATAAAGGCCACCAATCTCAATTAGACCCTATGATTTAATTTACTGGTGGCCTTCACTTATCAATGTGTAATCATTTTACCTATATCGTCATTAGAGGGTAGCTTAAAAGTACTTAAAGTGGTGTCATTGTCGAGTTAACCTATTGCACTACTTTATCTCTGGTAGTTCTGGGAAAGTAAAATAGCTTTAAACTAAAAAAAGTATCACCTTTACTTTCAGGAAAAACTGTGGGAAACTCGCATAAAGCTGGAATTTCACATTTTTCTGGTTAGTAAAATCTCTTTATATGGCCCATCACAACTACGTTTTTTGTGGCTATAGATTAGGTAAATATCTCAACAACACACAATCAAGAAAGCTTTAAACAGCTTAAAGAATCATTCCAAAAACTAATAACTTATAGTGAGATCAAACAATTTGTCATAAAAACTCTCAATTGTATGCGAATTACCCTAGAGAAAAATGTATATCTCATAGCCAGACAAAAATGGCTTACAAGTGTAAACGTCTCAGTAGATAATGATAACTTTATTTCATCACTCCCTCAATTAAGACTAACATCATATAATAACAACAATAATAAGCATGGAGTGGTGAGGAGACTACGAGAAAGCATCAATGCTTATATGGAGTAGCCCCCCTTTTCAATTATTTCTATATTTTGATTTTACAGTGGCTGGTAGAAGCAATTATTATCATAATATCTTGATTCTTCTATAAATTCAAAATCAATTTGAACTGAAATGATGAGAAGTTTTAGCTAAAAGTGTCTTTTAGTTGTGAAAATTGTTTGATGTGCCGTGATTTAAGTATGGGACCCACAAATACCTATTGCGCACAATAAGAATATAAAAAAATAAATAGAGGATAATACAAGGTGGCGCGAAGATATGAATTTTATTTTCGAGTGGCAAAACAATATTTTACGA
>JAOCNB020443798.1:0-15023 GCA_026546465.2 Palythoa caribaeorum
TAAAACAATAATTTTTATTATTATGCATTGAAGTTACTATCGAAATTCTGATTGGCTACAAACATACAGCTAAATCCTGCAGGCGTCGTTTCCGTTGCATCATACCTACAGACAATAAACTTATCACTGCAGATCAAACGTTATACCTACAGACAATAGATTTAACACTGCAGATCAGACGTCATATCTCAGTAATGAAAAAGGTTTTCAAACGAGGGGTTTGCTTTGTCGTGGCAAAATGATGAAGAGGTTTCCCTCGTTATCGGAAGAGGATTTGGGAAGACTTGCCGAAGGTTCAAACAACACAAACAAATCTTTAAGTCCCTCATCAAAGTTTATACTGAGTATTTGCAAAGTAGCAAACCGAACTTCAAACAAGAGAAGCGCTCGCCAGTATTTTGAAATCATTTTTAAACTTAAAGCCGGCATTTCGTGGAAATGACATAAAAAACCGTATGAAAATGGCGTTTTTAGTAATTGTGATCAAGAAAATCTTTAACAGAATGTTAATTTTAAGTTATACTCTACTGTTGCCGTTTTGGAAAACAAAACGTACGTCAAATAAAACAGGCAGACTTTTCATTCAACAAAAGCAGCAAAGGTGCAAGGCAAGCTATTTATAGAACATTTGTGTTACACCGAAATTAGTTTGAGTGCACCCGCTTTTTTGCCGAGTGACATCGAAAAATGCAAAATAAAACAATTATCAGTGTATTCGGTTTTGCATGGTAGTGAGAATTTTCATGGCCTCTGTTTGTATTATCAGCCTCGGCCTTCGGCTTTGGCAGATAACACAAACCTCGGCTATGATAATTCTCGTTATCATGCTCACCCTCATCCAATAATTGTTAATTATTACCAGGTGCTGTAAACACTGAGCAGTCACATTAACAGAGTAAGAAAAACACAAGTCAAGTTTAATAGTGTCCGTTGCTTCAAGTGGCTTCCAATACAGCCGCAGTATCAGATTGCAAACTGTATCCCTAGTGATCAAGTCTGTGTCAGTGATGGGATGAAGATCAATTGCCCTTCAAGTGACAAATGGGCACATTCCATGATGTCCCGCGAAGAATGTGCCACATAACTGCATGTTTATTCTATAACCGAAGGAAAAAACAAAATATATAAAAACGTAAATCCCTTAACAAATCTAACTGGCTCGTTGTAGCTGGTGTATAAATCCGGTTCCTGTAGTGTTAAGTGTATATGCATGAGAGTCATCGACTGCCCCTATACAGGACACTGATATCTCATAAAGTAGCTGTGGAAGAATCTGGTACTCGTTTATTCATCTGAGTGGACTAGAACGAGTCGAGTAGCGTGTCTTGGTCAGTAACAATACAACACAGTGATGGTGAGGTCGGGGTTCAAACTCGCACCCTAAGATAACAGCACTAGCAGCCAGGCATTCTCGTAGTAGACCTAAAATTCCTACGAATTCCTGATTATTTATGCTTGCCTTTAAGCGCCTTACTTGTTTTCACTATGATTTTTTAAAGTATTCCCTAAGAATCCCTACTTTTTTCTCTTTTGCGGTGATTGAATGCAACTGGTTTCATTAAAGGTGCTTGGCATGGAATCTACACGAGGAGTTTAATTTTGGACATTTGAATCGTACATGATTTCTCAACTTTGGCAAAGTCAGTGGCGTCAATCTCTAATGTTCAATACTTTGTAGAGGCATTTTTAAGACGAAAATTGACAAGTCTCTTTCCAGTCTCATTTTCACTGACCAGCTTTCATTTTACTAAATTCATCAATGAATTGCAGTGATAGAAGATAAGCAACATTGTTTTATAAAATAAAAGCCCTGTAATAGCGCTATTTTCCTGTCTTTTGTCCTTAAAAATCCCTATTTTGCAGAGAACAAGCCCCCAGTTTTTTCCCTATAAGTTTTGTCTCAAGCCGGCCAGAATGCCAGACTAACTGTTCAGCCACGGCGCTGATGACTAATGCAGGAAATAATGCTGGCTAAATTAAGGCTGTGTTTACATGACACCAGATCGAGTTTCGTTCTGGATCGAATTGGATTTCATTCTACGTTTACATGGTAGAATCGAAAATTGCAAACCTGCATTGTTGCAGGTCAGCACACACATTTTTGGTCGCCATCTTGGATTTGTACCTCAAGGTGTGCATGCGCTAGGCAGCGCCCTCAGCTGATGACCAAACAACTGAAGGCTCCGGGGATGAGACTGGTCTTGTTCTAGAATGAACTATCGATCTCTGTTTACATGATTCTGGAATAGAATCTGGCACTGGAATGAAAGTTTCAATCTGGAACGAAAACCCTGTGCAAACTCTATCTGGAATGACTTCACTTTTGTTCCGGAGTCACAAAACACTGCACACTCAAATGCAGAGCTTCAAGAGGGAAAATGAAGAAATCGGAGCGAGTTCATTCCGGATTGAAATGCGATCCGGTACCATGTAAACACACCCTTATACAGTTTCATCTAACCTTCTGCCCAGCTCAATGTTATTAACTCCTATCTGGGTTATACATTCAAACTTCACTCAATTTGACAGAGAACACTATAGTTAGTAACTTATGTGACTTACCTAAAATTACTTGCCGCACATGGGGTTCGATATATTTTTTTGCTGCAACAAAAATATAAAGATAGGTCTTTTATTTTATATAAAAAAAAGATTCCCATTTCTTGTGGGCAAATTTAAAACGTTTTATGCTAGCACTCCAGTAAAGACCAAAATTACCAGTAAATTCATTTTAATCACAATATGTAATGTGAAATAAATTAAATATAGAGGACAGAAATAAAAATATTTCAGAAACAAAGTCAACATTAATATCTCCTGTAAACCTTTTTTTTCTACAAAGTTCAAAAGGATGTCATCATTACCAACAACATTTCCAAATTCTCCCAACTGAGCTTCACACTTTCTATATAAGCATTTTGGGGGAATTTGGCTTTTAAACCTCCACAGTTTATTCGACTTGATGAATTCCTTATTTCTTATTACCAGTTATATTGATGTTTGAGTTATGTAAGGAGAAGTTAGATGTTGATAACTTGCCTGGGGCTGAAAAGGTTAAGTAAGCAATTAAAAAACACCTAAAATGACACCATCACACTTTTTAAGTTTTTCTGTTATATCCATTATCACTCTCAATAAAAACGTAAACAAAAAAAAAATTTAAAAGACGAATCACAAAAGTAATATCCCCATTTTTGGTGAGTACTGTAACTAAGTAATTTATTGCTCTTCTCAGATCAATTTTGCACGAGTGATGGTGAGAGAGGGTGATCACCTGCCTTAAATGCACTGGCATTGTCAAATACATGCCACTGTCATCATAAAAACTTACATAAATATTGTTATCATGGTCATCATTGTTAGCAATGTGATTGTCATCATCAACACCATCATCATAATCATAATCATCATCATCATCATCATCATCACCACCACCATCATCATCATCACCACCACCACCACCATCATCATCATCGCCACCACCATCACCATCAACATCATCAAGATCATTATTTATCACCATCAATACTATCACCATATCACCATAATCATCACCATCACTATCACCATTACCACCATCATCATTATCACCAGCAACATCACCATCAACAAGATCATTATTTATCACCATCAATACTATCACCATATCACCATAATCATCGCCATCACTATCACAATTATCATCAACATCATCATCATCACCACCGTCACCACCACCACCAACAGGTGCCATCATCATCATTACCCCATCATTATCATCACAATTATCATCACCATTATCACTATCACTATCATCATCATCATCATCATCACTATCATCATCATCACTATCATCATTATTATTATCACTTTGTCACCTTCCTCTTGGTGTTCTATCAGGAACTGCAGAGCAATGCCAGCTTCTACTTTGACAGGTAGTTCCTTGTCTTCTATAAGACACATCTGGGAATAGTTGACAGCTTGGGCCAGATTATTTTCATCTCGAAATGTAATTTCACCAAGAGCATGAAGTGTCCAACATGCCTGAAAATATTTTAGAACTAGTGGTTACCAAAGGTAAACATAATGCTGTCAAGCTATTTTAGCATATCTAGTGATGTCATGTAGAAATGTACTATTTATGATCTTACACCTACACTCATTTTTGTTGTTAGAGTGGTTTCACATAATTCATGAAAATTTAGTGCCACTTATTATAACCCAACATTATGTTTCTACTTGAAAGTTGAAACTTCTATCATAAAGTGTGCACTGTCATTGGCCAAAAATAGATTTGACTTCTTGAGCAAGCAAACATTTTTGGCATGATCCACGGCGAATATCCAAAATGTCTGTTTGAGATAAATATTTGTAACTGAGACGGAATTAGGGAATTTTTGGGGAACTGGGGCCATGTCAAAAGTGTACGTACTTCATGTAATACTGAGCAACTATTCTCATGGAACAACAAACCAAATGAACGATCTGACCACACAAAAATTTTGTTGAATAGTCATGAAACATTGGTAATAATAACTGCTGTCTTGCTTCGCTCAACAGCAACAAGATAATTGTCATTTGACAGCAAACAAGATCATTATCATTCATTGTCATCAACGGTAAAAAATATGGTTGAAGCAAAGAAATGGCTGTGTAAATAGAAATAACCATTTATTTTGCTTTTCTTGAAGAGTAGAAATGATAGGTGTTATTCATTCTAACTTTTGAACCAGTTGATGAAATCCTATAAAGTGACCATTCATTTTGTTTGTCTTGAAGGGTAGAAATGATTGGTGTTATTAATTCTAAGTTTGAACCACTTGATGAAACATTATAAAGTGACTATTCACTTTGTTCATGTTGAAGAGTAGTCTAAATGATTGGTATGATATTCATTCTAAGTTTGAGGCAGTTGATGAAATCCTATAAAGTGACCATTCATTTTGTTTGTCTTGAAGAGTAGAAATGATTGCTGTTATTCATTCTAATTTTTGAGGCAGTTGATGAAATCCTATGAAGTGACCATTCATTTTGTTTAGTTGAAGACTAAAAATGAAGAGTAGAATCAGAAAATGTCTAATGTATCACAAAACTCATTTTAGAAGTTGGTAAATTTAAAAATTTTGTAAAAATAGCAATCTTAAAAACTCAGCGGGAAAAAGAATCATATACCAGTTTGTTTGTCGATCATTACTCTGGGCTAAAATGTGTGTTGGTATAATAAAACATTGACGTCTTTTAGACGGCAATATGTCTAATGAATTCCTTCCCAAAATATTTTGCTATTCCTGTAGCGAAAAAGACCTCCACAAAGGTAATGCTCCATTTGTTTTATGGTTCTTCGTGGGGGTAAGATATATTGACGTGTTTATGCCTTTAGGCATAAGTAAATGCAGGTTTAGTTATGACAAAATCCTTAACTAAAAACATTGGATTTCAAGTTTTGTATCTTTGCAAAATAAAACTTGGTAGCTGCTGCTTCGAATCTTGAAAATTGTTGGTAAATCTACTGATACATAGTTGAGCGCAGGAACTGACCATTTACCGCCATAAAATATACTCTAAAGATAAAGACACGCACTTCTTATGTTAAACATAGACCATGCTTGGAGAGCTCGCGAACTTTTTTCATTGAATGGACTTTGTTAGAGGGCAACATTAACTCATGAAAGGTTAGATGTAAAAAAAATTGTCGGATTTATCTGCGCCAAAAAGAATAAAAAAAAACATGAAAGCATCTTGTTTCTGTCAATTCGACTGCGAAACTTCAGTGAAGAAGAATACGACGCAGATTCGTCAGAAATTACCACACTGTGCTGTTCAATATTGTACTATACTGTACTCTAATACCATAAACTGTACTATACAAGATAAATACATGAAATAAGGACAATTTAAAAACGAATTGAGACTGACCAAAATATTAAGATCAATAATACTCGGTAAAAATTTACTGGTTATACTGGTTATACTGGTTATAAAGAAGCGCACAAAAACATATTTTTTAAAAAGGTTTAGGCTGAACTCTGGAAAAAAATAAAACCTAAGGCTGAAGTAAGAATAAGAATAAACACATTTTATTCCTAGTATTCCGTAATGAGTAAAAATCTGTGAATATATGACTAGCTTGGTCACAAAGTTGAAATAATGTACTGCACATAACTATAGCCAACTGTAGGAAGGTTTTGTACGGATCCAATACACAACCCGCTGTATCTTGCATATCAGTTGTGACACCGTTATAAAGAATGAATTATACTAACGTTTCGGAGTACGAGTTTTTCGTCAGTGTAACGTGAACCATGCATTGATACAAAACCCGACGCTATACAAGAACTTATGTACGCAACTTATTCAATCAGTTAATAGCCTGCATTATAATGTATGAAGCATGTAAACTATTTTTCCTCTTAAAGTTTCTTGTTTTTTAAAGAGCCGAACCATATATAGGAAAAGAAAGAGCATATGAAACCAGAGCACAAGATCAAAACGACGTTTAAAAAAAAGAAATTAGAAGAGCGAAAATGTTAACATGAAGAAACCCACGTCAGCAAGATTGTTTAAACTTTCAAAATAAAAAAAGGAATTTAAGAACATAAAACTATTAAGATCATTTTGAGGCTCATATCACCAAAAATAACTAAAACTTGTTACATTTTGCTTAACCTCAGTTCAAAAATTCGTGTTCATATAAAAAAAACTGGGAGTATAGTGCTTCAAGTTGAATGGCTGCTATTAAGGGGCGTTACTGTTGAACTACAGCCGACTTCAGGTGAAAATGTTTAAATATGCAATGATAACATGGTAGACAGGCAGACAGTCTCGGTATTTCACTAATTGGAGTTTATAACGAACACTGAAAATGTTTCTTTGGTTTTCAAATTTCTAAAATCATTTGTTTAAATTTTTCATATCCTTTTAAAGGACTTAATAAAGTTTTTATTGTTGTAATAAAAAAATATCAAATGCTAAATAAGCGAGTTCTGCCTTCCGTGCCTCTGCGGTTAATATTGACAATGAATTTCGATAAATGCATGAATTGTATTATGATGGAAAAAATTAGATGATAATTACCCTCTTCGCTTCAATTTAGATAAGATTTTATGACTCTTAAGGAAACATTTAACGAAATTAACTATTTAATTCCCCCACGAAACCATGTTTGTGTGCTTCTAAGAGATTTCTTTGAAATAGCTTGATTTTATCCAGACTTTTGTGTCTCTAATAAATCATCGATTTTTTTTATAAGAACAGTAAATTTTGCCGAGGCCTATTGCTCTTAATTTTTTGAGGATTTCAGCCTCAATTTGATTTTAATTTGTTCTTATTTTTGTGCGCGGTTTTTATTAAAGAAAATAAAATAAAACAAGGTAATGGAAAACGAAACGTCTAGCTCCACACATGTATTGTACGTCTGTATTTAGAGGCGAACTACCTTCATTGTTTGTTGAACATAAATATCTTTTGGGCTCAGATTACAGTCAATCTTTTTGTGTTTTTTGCTGTATTGCTAAGTTTGTACCAGAAAAACATTCCTAGTTATCAAGCCTCGGCCTGAGCTTGTTCTTAGTTCTTATTTGGCCAATTTGAGCCTCATTATTTTTATAAAGTTGTTCTTACCGCCAAAAAACGTGTATTAAATTACTGTTTTTGCATGTACGTGTGTTGTATTTTCATTTAACCGTTTGCTTCAATTCTTCAGTATATGATATTTTCTGTATCTTCCATCAAAGTTTTAGCTATGTTATTGGCGTTCCTTTTAAACCAAGCGTCCACCCACATTTAATAACGAATGATGACATGCAATAATAACAAATAAATCAAAGAAAATTGCTTGTCGATTTATCTACAAAAATTCTTCGTGTTGTTTTGTGCCATGATGAAATCTCTAATGAAAATACGCTGTCAAGATATTTCGATAGAGGAATATCCTTCAAAACAAATAAAACCTTGTACTTCGTGTTTTTAATTACCTTCCTTTCCAAACATGTACAATTAAAGTTTTTGTGGTCTGGACTTTTCAGTTTTAACATATAAACATTCAGTTTTTCATTTCGAATTTCATAAACTGTGCGAGGTGTTGCTGTCATATAAAATTTTGAGTGGAAATGAATCATGAAATGTAAAAGCAGGTCACAAAAATTGGTTAAGAAGAGGTTTTCATCACATTCAGTTTTAAATGGATGGGTTTTTCTGAGTTTTTTTATATTTTCGAATAACATTTAGATTGCTAATTTGAATTCAAAATTAAGTGATGTAGTGATTGTTATACAGTATTCTCGAACTAATTAAAGCTGCATTTCTTTGGTAGAATCCAAAGGTGGATTATTTCATGAGATTACACAGAGTTTTTATTTTTATAAGAAAGAAACGAAAAATCCAAAAAGGGATTATTTTGATAAGAAGACCAAAAGGTTTATCAAAAAAGATCAGATAAACTTTCATTTTAGGAGTTTACCGAATGACTATCAGTAAATGTAAGACGAAAAAAACTCCAATAATCATCATAACACAAACTGTCGATAACTTAATATTTTAAAAGTTAAAAATGAACGAGATCTTTATAAAGGGTTTATATTTCGGTTTGCCTTCAAACAATGAAAAAACCTACCTGTATACTCATTTTTCAAAGAGGCGAGAAAATGGCGACTCGCTATTCGCTGGCACCCGAAACAGCAGGCTGCAGTTCACAAGAGCGAAGACCGCTTGCCACAACTACTTTTTTCAAATCCTTTCCCAAAGAAAACGCAAAAGCCATGAATCATAAAGCTAATGTTACACGAGGCAATTTTCCGTTCAACTTCCCGACACAAGTGGCAGAGGGAGTCGGCTACACGGCGCAATGGCCCTTTTTGGATTTTACCAAAGAAACAAATTTAGGATTGAGAAATGCACCCGAAAACATGTCGCCATTGTCTTGAAAGTTTTATGAGTTCCACAGAGAACGATCCTTAAAAATTAGAAGAAAAAGTTTCAGTTTCTTTTTAAAACTTGTTCAAAACTCTTATAAGTTCATTTATTTACATGATACTGGATCGAGATTCATTCGAAAATAAACTTAGTAACGTGTTTTTATAGGAAAATGTTTAAAACGAGCTCGTACCGAAACGAGGCAAGAACAGTAAGCTTGGTAGCCTGAAAACAAACTTTTAAAAGCATAGTGCGCATGCTCTACTCGTCCAAGTCTATCGGACGTCCGTCAGCCATTGCACGGATACAAGCCGGCGGCGTGAGCAAAATAGAAATTAAAAAAAAGATGCATACAATGTGAATAGAAAAAAGGGAAAAGACAATTCATATATAGAAAACAATGAAGTTGATGCGATTAAAATATGTTAGTAGAAATGGTCAAACTCAGCCTTAGATTTAGCACTATTAGAAGCTAGATCCATTTACGAGCCTAATTGGCCCATTGCATAGAGCCGGTGTTTGTTGTGTTACACAGACTACAATTTGCCAAATTATAGAAACTTTAACATGTACTATGAAGGTTTCAAGACGATTCTAAAAGATTTTACATATAATCGATTGACAGGTTTTACACTTAATTTAAACAAGGCATAATTATGCGATCTCTTGAAATTCACTTCGATTCTTCTTCCTTATGTATTTGGACTTAATGTTTCTGTTCAAATTTCGCAAATTTACACTTAATGTTATACTTTCTGCCTTTTATGCTTTCAAGTGCTTGAGATGAAAGAATATTTTCTTATGGATAAAGAACACAGCTGAGTGAAGCTATTCGATTAAGCCATGGCAGCCCTTCTCAGGATTATACATACCGGAACGATGAAATCCATCCAAGCTATGATATGATATGACTCCTGGGTTTAAACTATATATCATTTACCATTAAGACTCTTTCAGCTTAATTGTGATTAGAAAACTCCTTAGTACGTGTTTATTTCACGTCAGTTGTTGCTAAACCGATATAACTTAACTTCAAAGAGTGAAGACTGTTCACCGTGATTCAAGTACAGTATAAAGTGATTTTTTCCTGGCGCTCCGTTAAATGTTTTTTTTTTTTATAGTCCTAGTTAGAGAAAATGAATGTTAATGGTAAGAGTGTAGATTGGTATATAGATTGTAATAGTTTGTAAAGCAAAACATTAAATAAAGTTAGAAAGAGAGAGAAAAAAATTGACTTCAAAGACACAGTAGGAGAAACTCGAGGCGAATAGAAGCGGTTGGTTGTCTATTGTTGTAGCTCAAATCTCACTATAGAACGTAACACATTGGTGAAGAACATGTCATTTCGTGTTTAGTTAAAATTTGTTATTAAGATTTGAGAATGCAGTCGTTTTACCCGTTGTAAAGGAAGTTGGTCCGCCAAAGTTAATCAACAAACCGAGGCCAAAAAACCGTTTAAGAAGCGTTATGGTTTGGTTGTGTTCGCTCTATATTTATCAAGATAGTCTCGTCAGTTGAGTGTTACTCTCTCACTTCATTTTCAGGGATATCACTGACTTATCAGGTTTTGATTGAAGATTGAGGTAACATTGCCTTAGTAGTGTCAGGCTACCTATTCATACACTATATTTTTTTAATAAGAACGACTTGTTAAAAACAACAAGGCACAATCTTTTAGACTGAAACTTGTAATTCAACTTAGCAATACAGCCACATATTACATGTGCAATACAGCCACATATTACATGTGCAATACAGCCACATATTACATGTGCATGTGGTACAAGGCGTTTCGTTTTCCAATACCTTGTTTCTTGTTTGTATTTTGTTCAATAACTGAAACCGCTCAGAGAAGGAAGAACAAATTAAGAAGAAATTGAGGCTGAAGTCGCCAAAAAATTAAGAACAATGAGCCTCGGTAACATTTACTGATTCTTATAATACAAATTCCGAGTACAAAATAACAGCTTTATCACGGTTGTATATTTGAAAGCGAATTGGCGCCATTCTCATAGATTGTTCAAGTAGCATTGGTTATAATAACTCACATTAACTTTGCTTGACATCTTTTTTCAGAAGAAAACTGAACTGAATAAGATGTGGACCAGTTTAGAATATCCACTGTCAATATTTGTTTTAAAGTTTTTCCTATAAAAGAGGGTGTACTTAGTTCCCCAGCTTCTCCTGGAAAAAATTCACCTATCACACGCAGGAAACTGAATCATCAAAATTATTTTGAGTATCGTACGTTCAGTTCTGTTAAATACCACTTAAAGATATTTCTGTGCTTGGAACTAAAGACGTTTAGAGATTACTAAACTGTTAACCTTACTTTTTTATTCACTTTATTCCTTTCTTTGATGTGTGTATATAGCTTACATATTCAAATTTTACTGTAATATTACTCAAAGTATATAATGCTTGGAGAAAGAAAAGAGATATAGGGAACTATAATATGTTAAACTAACTGATGATGTGCCCTTTAACTGAACTAGAGAAATACATCAGGACGAGAGCAAAGAAAAACAGTTATTCATATCATGCAGACTGAAAGAAAAAAATAACATTATTCAGCAAGAATAACTAGTATTGTGAAAGGCATAAAAGCGTTGGAGATTTTTTGAAGACCTTTTTCCTGGTGGTTTGAGAACAAACTGATAATGGAATATAATATTGTAACTAAAAGTTAAAAAATACCATGGTTGCAATCAGGCAAGGTTAAACTAAAAGATAAAAATTTGTTGTAACTGGCTTAAAATGTAAAAAAAACTAGGAAGTTTCGGTTAAACTATCTTAGGAAACAATTTTGTCAATCCCAAATTTACAGCTCGTGTCAGTTTCTGTAGGGTAGGAAACAGGATTAAAAATCTAACCCTGGGTTAGTGCTAACTGACATTTTTGAACAACTGGGTTCGCTGTTTTTTCGTTTTTGAATTCAAAACTTTCCTTTTCACGATGAAAATCTGCGAGGATCACACAGGTTACCTTATAAACTATTTCTGCAGCCTTTGTTCAAATCAAACTATCTTAAATCCTTAATACGCTGTTCCAAAACTGTTGCCGGATCTCAGTCTGTCGAAGAAATTTTCATGCATATACACTGAATTCTTTTATAAGAATCTAGCTTATGAAAATCATTAGGCTTGCATATTGCAAAATCCCCTGAAAAGTAAGAATTTTCTAAGAATCAGCTCAAGCTCAGTTATATTTTTCAGTACTTCTAAAATATTTTAGTGCGCGTGTTCCCGTAATGAAAGTCAAACCATTCTATTGTAAACAGAAAATATTCGTTTAATTCAATCAAACTGAATCCAATATCTTTACTGCTTTACTCTATACCTATATCTTCATAGCTTGTATATCATTATTTGATTAGGAATCGTTTTATAAGAGTATCTAGGCTTAATATTTGAAAATATGTTAAGAATGGCATTCAAACTTGTTCAGAATTATTTGAAGCTGAAATCACTGTTAAAGCTAAGAAACATGAGGCTCACACGAAATTGTGTGATTCTTATAAAAAATAGTCAGTGTATCTCTGATAGAGTTATTTATTTGTGAGCTTCGCCTATCAAGTCTTCTGCCAAATAGTCTAAGGCAACAGATCTAATTTTCACCATGATAGTAAATACTCCAACCTCCAACATCTTTACTGGATGATAGTATATACTCTATAATATTTGTTAACAGGTCATCTTGTAAGATTTGATTGCAGGCACTTTTTGTGCTTTACATACAATTCGTAAAACTATACATGTCTTTCAGGGCGTTATCAAAAAATATCAAACTGATAAATAATTTCAAGAATGGAGGACAAGGTGTAGCAACTATCTTTTATAACACAAATTACAAGCTCAAGTTCCAAACTAAAAAAGTGTTGCTGGAAAACTCGTAATCTAACTTAACAATACAGCATCAAACATAAAAAGATTCACAGTAATCTGAGCCCCACAGACTGTTCAACAAACAGTGAAAGTAGTTCGCCTCTAAATTTAGTCGCACAACCTGACATGTGTCGTGCGAGGCGCTTCGCTTTCTTATGCTCTTTTTTCTCCAATATCAAAATAAAGCTCACAGAAATAAAAACAAATTAAGAACAAATTGAGAATGGAGTCACCAGAAAATTAAGAACAAAGAGCCTCGGCAAAATTTACTGGTTCTTTTGAAAAAGCTCGTATCTTAAGTAGGTTTTTTTAAGTTTCGTGAACCAGTTGTTAGCCATGGTGTAATTCTTTAAACACTGATGTGAACTATGAAAGGGAGAACCCTTGGTATTTTGATCTACACAAAGATTTCCGATGCAAAAGCATGCAAAATTCCTTGTGTTTGTCAGTTCACGAAACACTTCTTCAGTTTTTTACTGCAAAGGCGGAAAAGATTACTATATAATTCTTATTACTATATATAACTTTAACTATATAAGACTGTTAAAAAACCTCTACTAGTACTAATAAAATCATAAAATACAAGCTTTCGACAACCGAACTGTTGCCTTTATCAGATAAAATAAGCTAACAGAATTGAAGGTAAATGTTAAAATTAGCATAAAAATGGATATTTATCTTCACTCTGTTTGTCATTTTATATTTATCTGACGAAGGCAAAAATTCGGTTGCCGAAAGCTTGTATTTTATAAATTTATAAGAGAATGTTTTTAACAGTTTTTATATATTATGAATCTTGATAACGATGCTTCTATATTTTTAACAACTAATAACTAGCACCTATAATCACATTAACAAATACAGAATGTACATTTTCAAATTCCTTTCTCAAATAACCTACTTTTTGCGATTTCACTCAAAATGGAGGCTACTCAGTGAAACATTGGTTTGGACTTACAACCAAAAGAAAGGGCATCCCAGAGTATTACTTTCTTAAATTGTGTTAAAACAATGCTTTTGCTATATGCGTATTTTTGATAACACCCAGTCGGAATTTTTTCCAAGCTTGTTGTACTCAATTGTTTGGCAACTTCAGCCTCAATTCGTTCCTAACTTGTTCTTATTTCTGTGAGCAGTTTTATTAAAGAAAAAACAAAATTGAAACAAGGTAATGGAAAACGAAACTCCTTGCACCACGTACACATGTAATTTTGTACAACTAAGTTTAGAGGCGTATCAACTTCATTGTTTGTTGAACATTTTTTGAGGCTCAAATTGCAGTGAATCTTTTTATATGTTATGCTGTATCGTTAAGTTAAAGTACAAGGTTCAGTCAAGTTTTTACCACAAAAATTTTCCTAGTAATCAAGCCTCATCCTGAGCTTGTTCTTAAATTGTTTAAATTGTCAATTTGCGCCTCGTTGTTCTTGTAAAGTTGTTCAGTCAAGTTTCTGTCAAAAAAATGTTCCTAGTTATCAAGCCACAGTAAAAATTGCCTTTAAATTTTGGCTAATTTGAGCCTTGTTGTTCTTATAAAACCAGAAAAACGGCGTGAATTCGAAAAGCTTTCTAGTTATTCTATATGTACTAAAAAAGGCATTAGATTTCCCTTCTTTAAAATATTTAATTTTGTTTTATATACTACCAGTAGAGAACAAGTCCCCAGCGTTGTATAAATAAACAATAGCATCCCACTGATGTGTACTCACAACCTGTTCCTTTGAAAAACTGTAGATATGAAACGATATTACCCGATCAGAAGCACGATATCTGTTTTTAACACATTTTACAAGATAATATTCTTCAACTTTGCGCTCACGTCTTATAATATGGTCAGTTAGCGATTTAGCTTTACAGGGGATATAAGAAACATTATTTTGCTTTTGGTTTTAAAGTTTTCATTAGGTCTAAAATTTAATATTGAGTAACTTTGAAATAAAAATCCTTTTTCCTGCTGAGTTTGTTTTCAAGAATTGGTCGATTTTATCAAATTTTCAATATTGCCAACTACTGAATTTTGTAATACAATAAACATTTTCTAAATCTACATTTCAAGACAAACAGAATAAGTGGTCACTTTATAGGATTTCATCAACTGGTTCAAAAGTTGTAATGAATAACACCAATCATTTCTACTCTTCAAGACAAACAAAATGAATGGTCACTTTATAGCGTTTCATCAACTGGTTCAAAAGTTAGAATGAATAACACCAATCATTTCTACTCTTCAAGACAAACAAAATGAATGGT
>JAOCNB020444489.1:0-15019 GCA_026546465.2 Palythoa caribaeorum
TAATAATAATAATAATAATAATAATAATAATAATAATAATAATAATAATAATAATAATAATAATAATGATAATGATATTATTATAATTAGCGTTTATGTTATTCAGTGTCCGCGTAGTTTTAGGGTTCAGCTGGAAAAAAGATAAAGAAATTCAGATGAACGCTGTTCCTTGGGAAACTAGCTTTTTCCCGATATAAAACTATACTATTCTTTTTTGTATTTCCGAAGATATTTTTCGATGATTGAGGAACAATTACTTGTAAAAAGTGTCTAGAATTATTTTAAGAACCGTATATATAAAAGGGGCAGGTATAACCAACTTCATTAAAGCAGAGCAGATCAGGTGAAGTCAGAGTACAGATCAGAAGAAAAACATTGTAGTTGCCAACAGCTGTCAAAACACTAGAAGCTGCAGCATTTGGGATCGAAGTAAAGATCCCGTACCTCCACAGCCTGGCGAGTGAAGTTGTTTCTACCAAACAAAACTGTTACCACAGAAGAACTTCATTTTACACAATGACTATATTTATTCATTTTACACAATGACTATATTTATTTGTATGTAGGGTATTAAACTGTGAAGGCGAATGATATCGGTCTTTATATTGTCACATAGCAGTAAATATGCGTACTCTAGTTTGTTTTAGTTTAAAACTTTCTATGGCAAATTAGCCTTTGTTGTTTCGCGTTTCTCTTTTGTTTCTAACACGAGTTCTTTGTTTGCAAATGATAAAGCAAAACCAGACTTGAAATTCGCCACTTTTCGAACTTTAATCTTGTGGAGTATACTGATACACTGTCCCGCTTGGTTGAGGCTAAAGTTGATGTCCTCTTCTGGCCAACAGAAACTGCATCTGAAACCAAAGCCGGACTTCATAAGCAAGTTCCCTCGAGGGCCGGCCGTTGTTACAATATTAACACGAAACACCTGAAATCTTTTTATAAATTGCACCTTTATTTTGGCTACTATAATAGTCAAATACCTGAGGGATTTGATTTTTCTTTTTTACAATGTAGGATTGAGAGTTAATTTTTTTCTCCTAAATCTTTATAATTAATATTCGGGTCGGTCGGCTACAAGAAAGATAAACATGATTGAAGAAATGAGGATAGCCTTACGGAAACAAACAAAAATTTTTCAAAGATCTATTGTACAAACTAGGCTACCATCAATGTTCTAATGATTTGAGTTTTAGGTTTTGTATTTTTCTTTTACTAATGCAAGTATTACAGGAATTTGTACGTAAAATTCCGCTAAAAGGAAGGACGATGGGCTATATACTAACTTAGCATGTATTTCAGCTAAAAATGATGGGAAAAGACTTTCTATGTCAGAGAGGACAGTTCGCAAAACGTCCTAAAGGAAAGTTTTATTAAAGTTTCGAAGGGAAAACCCAGCCGATCGAAAATGAAATTGTTTTACAGTATGCTGACAAATACTTTCGTAACATCTAAAGTTTTAGTTTCCCAGCGGAAATGTGGAGCCTTCAAAAAAGCTTAATTCCTTTGTTGGTGCACTCAAGTCTCAGACTGCTAGTGCTAGTTAACATAACAGTCTTGAAGTCGAACTCACGTTTTAATCAGTCCGCCATATGACCTTGCTCTTGCCATTTATCACATTTTCGGTGTTTAGTGTGCAGTGCTGTATTTTTGAGAAAATTGACTTGATCCAGAAGAAGAAGTGTTGATTCGAACTTTAGTCCTCGACTATTGAATACAGATTTCAAACAAGTTTGAGGTGATGTTTTAAAATAGCTTTCAATGTGTTTGATAAACTGTGTTCTGTAAAAAAGTATTTGTGTTGCCAACATTCCCTTAAATTTTACTCGACGAATCTGTTTTACTGTTTTTCTCAGGAAAGGCTGTTAAATGACAACATGGATGAATTCTCGGAAGACATTAACAAACTTGAAAGGCTCCTGAAACAGGCACAAAACACGTTTGACAAGAATGCTGAAAGAAAAGCCTTTAGTTCTTTGGGGTTCGCATATTATTCAGCTGCAAAATACCAAGAAGCCGAACAAAACTTCAGGAAGAGCCTCTTTGTTGCAGCAGAGATAGGAGACAAAAAGGGCCAAGCAGAAGGTTATGGGAACTTGGGAGCAGTCTATAAAGCATTAGGAAATTACCAAGAAGCAACAAATTTTCACCAAAAAAGCCTAAACATCGCCAGAGAGATAGGTGATAAGAACCGTGAAGGGATAGCATATACAAATATGGGAGTAGTTTATGAATCATTAGCAAAGTACGAAGAATCAATTAAGTTTCACGAAAAGAGCCTAAGCATTGCCACAGACATAGGCGATGTGAGCGTTGAAGGAAGAGCATATGGAAACTTGGGATCAGTCTATACAGCACTAGGGAAATACGAAGAAGCGATTAAGTTTCAAGAAAAGTGCCTAACCATTGCCATAGAGATAGGCGACAAGTTAAGCGAAGAAAGAGCATATGGGAACTTGGGAGTTGCGTACCAATCATTAGGCAAATATGAAAAAGGAGCACGGTTTTGCAAAGAATCCCTCTGCATAGCCAAGGAGATAGCCGACAAAAAAGGCGAAGGCACAGCATATGCAAATTTGGGAGACGTCTTCAGAATATCAGGAAAATACGAAGAAGCCACAACGTTTTACAAAAAAGCCCTCAGCATCGCCATAGAGATAGGTAACAAGAACGACAAAGGAAGAGTTTATAAGAAGTTGGGAGCTGCTTGTCTTTCGTTAGGAAAATACGAAGACGCAAGAAACTTTTATGAAAAGTGCCTAAGTATCACCAGAGATATAGGCGACAAGAACTGCGAAGCAACAATGTATGTGGAATTGGGAGTAGTTTATATTTCATTAGGAAACTACGAAAAAGCAACGAAATTTAGCAAAAAGTCTCTCAGCATGGCAGTGCAGGTAGGTGACAAGACTTGCGAAGGAACAGCATATGGGAACTTGGGATATACCTATAAATCCCTAGGAAAATACGAGGAAGCAATGCAATTCTACGAAAAAAGTCTAAGCATTGCCATAGAAGTTAGAGACAAAGCTAGCGAAGGACATGCCCTTCACAATCTTGGTTGTCTTCATGTCGCCCTGCATTGGGACGAAGAAAACAATAACGATAATTTGAAAAAGGCTGCTGGCTATTTCGAAGATGCTTTGCAGTGCTTTGAACTGCTTTTTGATGACCTAGGAAGATATGATAAGTTTAAAATATCTATGTTGGATACGTTTATGATCACTTATTATCAGTTGATACAAGTGCTGATGTATTTAAATCAGAAAGACAGGGCTCTTCTAGTTTCTGAACGTGCACGAGCTCGTGCCCTTGAGGACTTGTTGGTCTCCAAATACAGCATGAATAAGAGCAATGTTTGTAGGAAAAAAATAAACACTTCCGAGGATATTCAAAGCATACTTGAAGGAAAAACGTTTCCAATTATCTTTTATGCCTTAAATAGTTTTTTTGTTTTTTCTTGGCTTTTGATTGAAAGTAAGACACCGGTTTTTCATCACAAGGATATCAAACCATATCAAACTGTTATATGTCAAGAAAGTCAGTCATATGAGGAAGTTGTAAAGCACGCATTATATAAAATGGGGGTCAGAACAATGGGAAACTGTGAAGACCGATCTTTAGATACTCTTGATGTTAACTACGAAATTGGAATTGATGAGACTTTGTTGTTAAAAGATGAAGATACCATTGAACCAAATGAAAGAAAAGTAAGTGAAATGAACTGTGGTGTTCGTTGTATAGAGCTTCCTGATGAAGAAAATAGCACGGATAGCCTTGAGGCGTTGTACGAGATTCTAATTACTCCGGTACAAGAATCACTTGTACAGGATGAGATCGTCCTTGTCCCCGATGGAGCTCTGTTCCAGGTTCCCTTTGCTGCATTACGAGATCCAAGTTCGAAAGCTTTCCTTTCAGATACTAAGCGCATACGAATTGTTCCATCACTGACGGCCTTAAAAGTGTTGCTAGAAAGTCCAGCGGACTACCACATGAAGACAGGCGCCCTTGTTATTGGAAACCCAGCAGTTTGGCAAGTGATGGTTGGAGGAGAGAAAAAGGAATTCTGTCTTCTGCCAGGTGCCGAACTTGAGGCAAAAGAAATCAGCAGTTTGTTGGGCGTAAAGCCGCTGACGGGAGATAAAGCTACGAAACAGGTACTGTTTATAGGCTGCTGTAGTACCTTTTTTCTATCGTAACTCAAAGAAAAGCTGTTCAATGCAATTCTAAGTAAGTTTTTAAAAGCTCTTTTTGAGTGTGGGTTCCCTGTGCTAGATAGCTTTAGCGTAGTAAACCAATCATGTGTGACTATTAAGTACATTTGCACTGTTAATAGAAGATAAAATCATTTTGGCGTTACTAGCCACAGAGTTTTGTATGGGAAATCGAATTGGACTCGTGAAATTACAGATCAGTGGCACTCATGTTTTGCATAGGTTGAGAAATTAACGAGAGCATATCGAAGACTTGAAAATATAAGTGAGCTTAATCGTTTAATCTTTTATTTCCCGTGCCTGGTGTAGAATTTTAGTTGTATAATACCAAGTAGCTCATCAATAGTTTCGCCCAGGCCCCCAAGAAGTAATTTCAAATAGGACAAACTGTGAAAAAGATCGTTAGTTTTGTAAGTGACTCGCGTTCGTAAAGGACAGAGTGGAGGAAGCCCACATCCGTTGTAAGTAGTTTAGATTTATAGTTTTACTTTATACCTACTATCATTTACTCTTATTTAATTTATTGTTAGGTACTATTATTTATTCGATCTTATTTAATTTATCGTTAGCTTACGGATTTCGTCAAACGTGTGGTCGTCTCAGATTCAGTCGTCAGATCAATATAATCGTGGTTAGTTTTCACGTTCAAGCTACGGACGCTATACCTCGTGCAAAATATTGCTTTGGCGAAAACGACCAAGTTTTTTAAATTGTTTCATCAGCCTAGTTTGTGGCGTAGTGAATCTTCCAGCGACGTGCATTCTTAGAACATTGCATTTGAATAATCTGTAGGGATTTAGCAAACCACTATATTCGGGACTACGGCAACATGATTAGCGGGCATTACCCCTTATAATTATCGACAACCGTTTAATAAAGTGAGCCTGTGTGTTAGCAGCCGTGGACAGCGGTTTCGGCCTTGTTGGGCCTCGTCAGCATGGCACAGCTAATAAACAGGCTCAGGCTCACTTTATTTAAAGGTAGATATGAGGGGAAGTGCTCGCTACTTTTGTGACCCTAGTGCCAAATGTAGTGGCTTCAAGTTACCACTGGCACGCATGCGCTGAACCTGTGAGCATATCCATGAAAACCAAATCCCACAAGCGTTGTGATTTCCCGTTACTTAAGAAAAACAGTTTATTTACCAGTTACGTGCGCATGCACAGTAGTTGAAGCTTCTTAAAATAAAGTTTGTTCGACTTCAGATTTCATATAACAAAACAGTTTACCCTAATTTTAACCCTAATTTCAACCAATTACTGCAAAGTTATTTTGTGCTGAAATTCTTTACAAGAAATATTATCAAGTTACCGTATAACGATATTAGGGAGCTTACGATAAGACGACCCCTCGCTCGGCGACGGTGCAAAAGGGCAGTGGGTAGACTGGGTCGAATACGTCGTTCTCGCGCCAAACTCGATTGTTACGAATGCACTCAAAGTTTTTTGGCGGGAGCGACACGTTCGCTATTGCATGAACAATTTTGTAAAATGGCAAGTTTTCGCCAAGCTAGAGATGTAGTGGTACTTGCTAATCAAACAGGCACCATCAGCGATGAAGAGTTTTTGTTGTTGTTTGATGTAAACACTTCTCGAAATCCTGATTTTCCTTACTGGAAATACGATAACTTTGAACTCGACTCCATGTCGGATGATGAATGCAAAACCGAATTCCGCTTTTTGAAAAATGATGTATATTTTTTAGCTGAAACTCTCAATGTTCCAGAAGTAATTAAGTGCTACAATGGTATTGTTGTTGATGGAATTGAAGCGTTTTGTGTACTGTTGAAACGTTTTGCTTACCCTTGCCGCTATGCGGATATGATTCCCCGTTTCGGCAGACCAGTGCCACAGCTCAGTATGATAAGCAATCAAATGATGGACTTTATTTTTGACGAATATGGTCATCTTCTGGCGAATCTGGCACAACCTTGGCTTTCTCACGACAACTTGCGTCGGTATGCAGAAGCCATACACGATAAAGGAGCAGCGCTTGACAACTGTTGGGGGTTCATTGACGGAACAGTAAGGCCTATATGCAGACCAAATAAAAACCAACGTATTCTTTACAACGGGCACAAACGAGTGCATGCACTGAAATTTCAGTCAGTTGTCGTGCCAAATGGACTGATAGCAAAGTTTATATGGTCCTGTCGAAGGAAAGAGGCACGATAGTGGTTATTTTTATTGGCAGAGTCTGGGCTTCTGCATCAACTTACTCGTTTTCTCCAAATGGGACTCCGTTATGTTTATATGGTGACCCAGCCTATCCTCTCCGAGCGCATCTACGGGGTCCTTTTAAAGGGGCCTATTTGGCACCTCTTCAAGAAGAGTTTAAACAAATTATGAGTTAAGTGCAGGTTTCAGCCGAGTGGATTTTGGGGGATATTGTCAACTATTTTGCTTTTCTTGATTTTAAAAAGAACCTTAAAATAGGCCTCAGTGCAGTAGGCAAGATGTACATTGTCCCTGCTTTGTTAAGAAATGCTCATACATGTTTGTATCACTCTTCCACTTCATCAGTTTTTGGTATTGATCCTCCAATGGACTATTTCATTTGATAGGAGTTGACTTCATTTGTTTTATTTCAGCTTCTAAAATATTTCACCGACCATATATAAATAAAAAGATTCGATTTCATTCCAAACGCCAATAAAAGGTTAAAATATTAAAATGGCATAAAACCTGAAGATAACTCAAAGAGTTGAAAACGTTTGTTTTAACTTTTAACTTTTTAAAAACTTTTATACCATTTTAATATTTTAAAAAGATTTAAATAAAATGAATTCCTCCACAATAAAAAGGACCATTTGAACCGAGATTAATCCTTGATTTTGTACCAGGTATGTAAAATAAAATAAATTAATATTTTGCTATGCTCTTGCTATCATGATTAGTGATTGCATAATCAGTATTGCTGAAGAAAGTATTTATTTTTGTTACTCTATGTTTATATTTCAGGAGAATTATAATAAAATCACAGTGCAAACGAAAACAGGTTTTTAAAATTGCCTTTTTATTTTTCAATGGTCTATGCCACCCAAAGAACCATAGTAGTCCAGCTGTGTGTTCGTTGGTAAAACCTTTCTCGCTAAGTAATGTTGTACTGAGAAATAAACTAGTAATTGAGATAACAAAGAACAGTCTGTACACATAGAACTGATATGTTACAAGTAAAGGCACATTTGGGTTTTATCATGTAAAAGAGAACGGAAAATGTACAAATAAAACCAACAGTTAACCAAAATGTTAAACAACTGACATTGTTACTGTCTCAACGTTTCTGATTATGAAGCAAAACAATACAACTACATTTTATCAGTAATTTGCATTAAGTTTTGCTTACAGAGTATTAAAACAGCAAGTCTTTCTGAATGGAATCAAATTTGAATTATCAAAAATGTAATAGCCTCAAAATTAAATACAGGTTCAAATATTAAAATTTATACCGTTAGCAATTTGTAAGAAGAAAAAGAATGCAATTTGAAAGTTGCATACATTTGAACGCTTGAGATTACATCATCTATTTTTTGCTCTGTGACTGTGGTTCTGGTGTAAAAAGTCAAACACAACAAATGTAGTCGGAGTTGATACATCCACAAAAACTTTAAGACCAAATTACAAGTAAAAAATTTAGTGAAATGTTTCCATGTCAACTGATATTTTTTTCACTACTTCAGTTAAGAGTTCAGTAACCTTAATTCGACATCAACTTTTGAAGCATTAGCATCATGGCTGCATTTTGCTGCTGCTGTTGCTGCAGCATTTGCTGTAAAGTAGCCTGCATTTGGCTGTTTGCTTCGACCTCCTTTTGTTTAATCTCCATCTCTTTCTCTCGCAATTGCTTATCAATCTCATTTTTTTCTCTAAGATAAGCAATTGTTTCACTTCCACTTGTTCGTTTTTTCTTCTCCCTGCGTCGCTCAGTCGTTTCTCCAGCCTCATCTGTTTCTTCCAACTTTCTTTTGCGAGTTTCCCCCACTTTCTCCAGGGCTTTCATTCTCATATCCTGTTTATTTCGTTTTGTCTGCAGCAAGAGCGGCCTCATTTGAATTTACGTTTTCGTGATCCTCTGCTTCTAAATCAGTGATTTCTTGCAAAAGCCTATCAAGTTCTGATAGTTCGTCGGGGCTGATACCAGATGCTTTGATTTCTTCATTCATTCGTTTTTTAAATTTATCTGCGAGGAGCGTATATCGCTCACGCACAGCTCTTTTCGTCACCTTAAAACTTGGTTTGTCCAATCTATTAAGGTTATCCGCTATTTCCTGCCATAACAGTCCTCTCTTTGGCGACCCTTTTTTTACTTGGAATGGCCGTACGAGTAGAATTTCTCGACCATAACACGTCATGTGATTCTGTCCACTCCATGTTTATTTGTCGTCTGTTGAAGAAAAAATTAAACCGATTTCAAAGTTTTATCAATTTTGTGAATTACACTGAATAATCACAAAATGTCGCGAGCTTAAATATTCTTTATTTTTTTTTCTTCTCTTATATAATATCTTATATTAAATTGTATTACTGTTGTAAAACGTGCTGAAATAAACAAATCTGAATCTGAAATCTGAGCCCGATGGCAGTCATGGCTCATGATTTCGGCTAAAAAAGATTCTTTAGAACTTTAGAATTTCTTAGCATATTTTCAAATTTCAGCCTATTTATCACTGTATTAAAATACTCTTTTGAAACGATCCACAAACAAAAACTGATACGAATTATAATGTTACCGAATAGGGTAAAGAAATTGGATGTATATTTAAAATTGCTTTGAAAACATGTAGCTCAACGATGAATATGGTCTGTTTTCATGAATTACGGGAAGGCGAGCATTAAAATATTTTAGAACTGCTGAAAATAACACTGCATGAGTATGAGCAGCTTCTTATACGATTCTTAATTTTTAGGGGATTTTCAGTCTCTTGATTCTTATAAACTGGATTCTTCTTAAAATATTTGAGTGCAATTGGAAATGATAAAGTAAATATTAAGATTGAGACAAACTGCATAATAAAATCTTGACAACTTTCGACTTCGACTCAAATGCTCTACTGGTATACTTGCCAGTCAGCGACACCAACTCAAAAATTATCGTTTTCCAATAAGAAGTTGAATGCAGACAATTTTAACTTCTTTGTAACTCACCTTGTCTTATCTGAAGCCATAGTCCCAGACAAGTTGTTGAACCTATAAAACAGAAAAAGAGTGGGAAATTTTAGCTCAAGAAATTCGGCAAAATCCTGAATTTTGATAGTTAATACATAACTATCCTGATGCAATAAAGACTTAGATATTATCAAATTACATAAAATCAAACAATTATGGTGAAAAAAGTATAAAATATTGCGACAAATACTCACGTTTTCTCTGTACGACAAATCAGCTAATGTAAAGTTTGCGACGAAACTCAATGCCGGACAGAAAATGCTTGGTAACCACGCTCCTGAAAGTTTTACTTCCGTTTGCCGTCGCCGGCATCAGCCGTCTTCCTATCGTAAGCTCCACATTGATGCACATTGATGTAGACAGTAGTGTTAAACCAGTAGTGCACCCCTCCCCCCCAGAAAGTTTCCAGTTTGAATGAGAGTAGAGTTGGAGAAAGAGTTGGAAAGATTAACAGAGATGGGAGTACTAGCCCCAGTTACGTCACCAACTCCATGGGTCTCCAGTATGGTGGTGGTAAGAAGCCGAATGGGAAATTAAGAGTGTGCTTAGATCCCAAAGAAACTCAACCATGCAATCAAGCGTAGCCATTATTAAGTACCAACGATTGAGGAAATTCTTCCTGAACTAACTAATGTAAAGTTTTCAGCACAGTGGATGTAAAGAATGGATTTTGGCACGTAGCACTTGATAAGGACAACTCTTATCTTACTACATTTGATACACCACATGGCTGATATCGTTGGTTACGCATGGCATTTTGAATCTCGTCAGCTCCAAAGAATTCCAAAGAAGTTAGCACGAAGCAGTAAAGGGTTTGTCTGGAGTTAAGTGTATACATGACTTTCTGATATTTGATGACGGACCCACAGTGGAGGAAGCCACATGGGACCATGATCGCAACTTGCGAGCGCTCATGGACGGTGCAGAGAAAGGAAAGTTAAGCTCAATGAAGCAAAGATTAAACTTCGGATGACCAGTGTAGCCTATATTGGACACCAGATCACCTCAGAGGGACTGAAACCTGAGCCAGAGAAGATAAAGACTGTAGTAGAGATGCCAAGTCCCACAGATGTGAAAGGAGTCCAGCGTTTCTTGGGATTTGTCAACTACTTGAGCAAGTTTCTTCCACAACTCAGTGACATCTGTGAGCCCCTCAGAAAGCTCACAGTCAAAGGAGTTGAGTGGTGTTGGCTGAAGGGGCATGATGAGGCAGTGGAGAAAGTCAAGCAACTGGTTACAACGACACCTGTCCTGTCCTGAAATATTATTGTATTCACATATATAATAATACTGTAATATTACTACATCTATTTTTGTTATATATGGAAATAACCCATATATGAGTTTCATGATGAGCTTACTTTGCAGTGTGATGCGTCTAAGACAGGCATTGGAGCGGCATTGCTGCAAAATGGCCAGTCAGTTGCTTATGCCAGCACGCTCCTGACCGAAACTGAGACTTGTTATGCCCAAATAGAAAAGGAGCTGTTAACTGTGTTGTTTGGATTGAAGAAGTTCCACCAGTGATTGTTAATTCTGATCACAAACCCTTGGAAGTCATCGTGACAAAGCCACTGCATGGGGTCCCCAAACTATCATTCAGTCAATTAATACTTCACAATTTAACAAAACAACTTAAATATCTTCTGAAATTACGTTAATTAACAGCATCATGTTAAAACGTATTGACATGTTCAAACAAGAATCAAGAAATTACCTGAATGATAACAAAAAACTAGAAATTTATAACTTAATAAAGCATAATCATTCAATGGCACCGTATCTTATAGGTGTAAATAATACTGTTCACCGTATTGCTGTCTCCAGAATGCGCTTATCTGCTCATAAATTTCCAATAGAAGTTGGTCGTTATGTTAAGACTCGGTGACAAAAAAGAATATGTAACTTATGTAAAAGCAAAAGTGTTGCAGACGATTTTCATTACTGTATGTACTGTAAACACATGAAATTTGAAAACCTGTGAAACGAATTTCTAACAAAAGTATACAAAATCAATATCAATTTCAAACAATTTGTTTTTATATTTAAATTAGTATGAAAGATATTTAAATTATGAATTTAACTAGAGCTTATTTTTATAAAATATATAAGATATACACCAAGTTCAAATTAACTTAATGTAATTTTCCTCACCTATTTTGTATGGAATATTGTACTCACATATATAATAATACTGTGATATTACTATATCTATTTTTGTTATTTATATGGAAATAACTCATATGAGTTTGATGAGCTTTATGCGACTCTGAAATCATGGACCCCTGCTGATGTTCTACGGTTGAACTGTAAAACATTAGCAGGGGGTCTAGATTTTTTGGCACATAGCTGAGCAGGAAGAAATTTTGTTACGCCTTTTCGCAAGAAAGGTGTTACGAAATCAATTTATCTAAATTCCAGCCTGTCAACAAAGTAATAATAAGCTCCTTTGTAACCAACAATGGCTTTACAAATTCACCAAAATTTTTCTCTAATAAGAAAACATCCGTCAAGTTGATCAATTAAACCTTTCTTTGCAACATCGGTAAGCAAGAATCGCAGTCTTGTAGAGTAATGGAGAAACTCAAACTATTATAACCTGAATCATTTCAAATATAACTACATTTATTTGAACAAACGACAACCATCTTGAATACCAAAAAATCTCTAAAATTACATAACTTTCAAAGAAGTGCAATGGCTGAACTCTGCGAGAAACACTGAAATTCTCACACTTCAATTATCCTTCAAAATTAAACCTCTAAAACAATATATTACTGTATACAAACAAATGAAGTGCAACTACAAAGAAATAAACGACGGAAGAACTGCAAATAAAGTGGTAGTTGATTTATATTTAAGTTTGGACTTGTATTAGGGACTTCTGAGGGTTCGGTAATTTCACACAAAAATTTAGAAGTGAGAAGGTCGGAGTAGAATTTCATTTGCCTTTTTTTATTTCAAGATGAAGTTGTAAATGAGACTCGTATTTTTAAATGTTTCTCTGGCTTTTCATTAGGGACTGCAGACGGTTCGGCGGTAACTTCATACAAAGTAACAACGTCAGAAGTGAGGACAAGGTATATTTCCATTCACTTGTTAATATCGTTTTGAAATTATTTTAAAACTAAAGTTATTTAATTATTTTTGGTCTGAAAACCATATTCCCATCTTCAGAAAAAAATTGTAGTTGAGTTTTGTTTAAGATTAAGGTTTTGCATTAGGGGCTTCTGACGGTTTTGTCTTAGAATCTGTTTAAGCAGTCGCTACGCGACAATATATTAACGAGCAGTTATCTGCAACAGCTATGTTTAATATAGTAACTGAAAATGCTTTTGTTTCCGTAAGTTGAGTTAGCTTAAAAGGCGAAAAGTATTGCGGCATCTAGTTGTAAACTGTCAAAATTACTCTTTGTTTCTAGTTTCTATAACCCGTGGTTTTTCGCAGAACGCAACAACTTCATACATTTAGATTTATTCATTTTGAAATATTGTTTATAGATTTCTTTAATTTCTTTCATAACATCTAACGTGCGTTATTCATAACGTACTGACTTGTAAAAGCTTAAAAAAGGAAATATAACTCGAACACAAGAAAACTAATTATTTCATGACTCATTTCCGTAAATATACTCACGACCTAAATTGCCTTGAAAACTTGTACATTTGGTCGATCCTCTGGATTTTCTTTCAATGTTCCGCTGATCACTTCTGGGACGGGGCCCAATTTGGCTTTATCAAGAATCGAATTTATAACTTTCCCAAAGCTGAAAATGTCACTTTTTGTGAATTGCCCCCTTTTCCCTGAAACTATTTCTGGGGCAATGTGGGGGAAATTCTTCCTGAATTTCTCCTGCTGTGCTATGGAAAGGACTTTGGGTCCTTTCAGTCCTGACATAGGAAGGCTTTTCCCAAAGTGAATGATTACAGGATTGTAAACTCTTATTTATAGTGGCCAAAATCACATTGTTACACTTGATGTCATTATGCAAGAAGCCCATCTCGCGTACGTGTAGTAAGTCCTTCGTAAATCTGTGAATGATATCCCTCCACGTTGCTCTGTTGCTGATTGTTTTCTTGGACAGTGCGCGGAAAATGGTTAGAGACTTCAACTTCATTCTATTCTGTCTCCGTGAAATTGCATGATGATACAAAACTCCCGGATGATCACCCAGTTTCTTTATGATGCGGGCCTCATAAATAAGCTCTTCTCGTACCCTACTTTCTGCCTGGCCACTTGTTTCATCTTTGATTTTCTTCACCAGGAACTTCTACTTCCATCCTCACTGTATGAAGCAAGGTAGTAGTTCCTGAAGCTACCGGCGCCAAGGAGCTTTGGTGATATAGTTAAATTACAGGGTGAGATTTCTGTTAATGGTGATGCAACTCTAGCCTTCTTCTGTGGCACGACTCCTTGCTGAGTTTCACCAGTCCTTTTATGTGAAACATTTCTGCGTGTGGTGAAGAATTTTAGTTCTACAGTTTTTGAGTAAACATGGCTGAAATTTACTTGACAAGTTGTCCCCTTTGTGAAAGTCGATTTAAAACAAGGATGCTTTAGGTAAGCATTACAAGTCTAAGCATTCTGCGCATGATCTCCGAAAAACAATAAAGGTTTCTTTCGAGAATAAAGAAGTGAAGAAAGTTCGTCCTTGCCTCCTTAAAGGGCGTCGTGATCAGTACTTGGATTGGCTGGCACAAGCAGTGGAGTTCATCAACTCTGTGCACAATCCCAAAGTTCCTGGTAAGTACTTTACATTGGAGCTTCATCTAACATTCATCAGACTCACTGTCTTGGTTTTCAAGAGAGGGCCTCCTAGAACTTAAATCTACTAGCAACCAAAAAGCACATGTTAAAGTGTGAGGTAAACAAAACATGCGACTTTCGCTTGATGACATATAACAGGCATATAATAATAATCACCTTTATTTGCACCTTCAATACATTGACAAGAATAATAGTAGAACATAATTATAGTTTTAATAAATAAGACCCTTTATTTGCATTTTTTTCACAAAGTTACATATAGTTTGCGATACTGAAGGGCAGAAACTAACGGGTGTCTTATCGCTACCTATCTTACACTCGCTAGTAAGAAAGTGGTATTTTGTTTCTAACAAATATTGCTAATTGTTTATCTCTGTCAAAGAATCGAACACGAAGACGCATCATGAATCTTTACTTCACGCGTGCTTCTTTCACGCGTGCATCGTTTCGCAGGCACTCTCACCAACTCAATACACCTTTTGTTAAGAACCAGTAAAACTTTGCTTAGGCTCAATGGTCTTTTTTTTTTTTCGGTAATTTGAGGGTCAAAATGTTCTTTTAAATTTTGTTCTTGACTACTATATAATTTTTTAATGGCCAAAAACTGATCAACTAAAACGCATACATTATGTGTGTATTTTAATTATACATGTAGTGACCGCCGGAGTACAAATTTTGAAGGAGATACGACATTACATGTGTTTTGTATTTAAAGCATAGTATTTGTTACAACGGTTGGAGATTATTTGTATTAAAATAGGTCAGTGCAAGTGCTTGCTGCGATATACCGTTATTAACTTATTTTTTTCTTAACATTTTCATTTCAGTCTCAGATTGTTCTTAATTTGTTTATATTTTTCAGGCGATCTGAGC
>JAOCNB020445316.1:0-15017 GCA_026546465.2 Palythoa caribaeorum
CGAGGGCGACCAAGAAATAGCTGGAGGAGAGATTTGGAAAAGGAAGTCACAGAGAATGGTTTGAGCTGGAAAGAACTAGAAAGAAGGGCTCAGAACCGGGTAAGATGGAGGAAGCTCATCGATGGCCTATGCTCCGCAGGGGGTGATGGGCGTAAGATAAGAACATCATACATAAAGATACACTTAGTGCATGTTTCAGATATAGGTTGTGCAGTTTCTTGCCTTGGTTTTCTTAGGGCCAACAGACCTTTTCACAGTTCATGAAAAGTAACCACGCTTCTACATGAAGTCGAGGCTAAGGGTGAGCTGGCACAGTTGGAGAAGTAAAATAATTATTATAAGAACCATAGTAACAGCCCACTGTGAGGGGGAGTGGTCGCCTGGGCCCGGAGTGAGATTGTGGGATTGTTTGGGAAGGAAGGGGGGGGAGAGAGAGAAAGAAAGATGCAACGTTCTCCTTATACTCTTATACTCTGTCCCCCCAGATGGTCCTGTGGTCCCACTCTCTGCCCAGGGGTGGGCTATTCTATTCTAAACTAATGGCATTCTGACTCGATTAGTTCGCTACCTTCAGATTGCCAGTATCCATTTTTACATAATATAAGTAGCTATTAACTATTAATGTAATTTATATTTATTATATGGAGATACAAATAATTGTTTTTGTTTTTGTTGATTAGCATGTCTATTATTTACACTTCTCTAACTGTGCCAGCTCAGCCTTAGCCTCCCACGCGTTGACCTCAATTATGGCCAGTTTGAATGAAACTCCAAACGAAATAAGAGCCAGCATGTCTATTAAAGCATTTAAGAAAAAATACAGAGACTTCCTCCTGAGCTAATAGTTGACATTTGCCTACTTTCTTCTGTACAACACCCGTCTAAGCCAAAAAAATGAAACAATATCTTATTTTGCTTTACGTTTTGGCTTTACATTACCACCTTTTGACTTATTGTAAATAACGTAGAGTGCACGATTGCTAGTCTAACCCCTTAGAAATGTAAATCTTGTACCCTCCACCTTTTTCACTTTTCTTATATATAATTCTAAATATGTGGTAAATAAAAAGCGTTGAACCGTTGAACCGTAGCCTTGGCTTCATGTTTCAGGTTAGATTACCTTTTAGGAACTGTGAAATGGTCCATTACATGATCCTGATCATCAAGTCACACATGTAGAATGATGTTCAGTGGAGAACAGACAGTAAACTACCGAGTACACTGTAACTCCAGCAACTTTATCACTGCAGATTCGATGTTCTATATTAAACATACGAAGGATTAAGTCAAGGACAACAGTTGCAGGGTGTTCACCAATTTCTCTACAACATGCTTGCTCTTCTGTTCCAAACTGTTAGAGATTTTAAATGCTCTACCATTATCTACCCGATTTTACAATGATTAACCATAAATGGAGTGAGATTGAAATTTCAGGACTTTCTAACAGTTTTCAGGAACAAAGTTAAATTGCAGTGACTTCCATTTAATTTTCAGGGGTGCTTGTGTCTGCGCACCCAGGTCTAAATAATAGTAGTTATAATATTTTTACAAGATATCTGTTATATGTTTAATAGATCTGAAATTGTATAATTTTGTAACTGCTACTTGCCTTGACCATTTCTTCAAGCTGGTCAATGACACCAGCTATACCAAAGAACATCGCTTCTTCAAGAACACCTGCAACAACCGGAGTAATAACCTGTTACCATTACATTTCTTCTAAGAGCCCTAAATACCAAGACGTTTACAAAAACTTTGAGGAATAAAACATGCTTTGGCAGTTTGCCTGTAGCCATCTTCAATAATATAAACTGATTTACAGTAGTTTTGCACAACTAAATACTCTTAAAGGTGTCCAATACTCTTCGTTTTCTTCCTAATTCAACCTTTCTTCTCAAAATCTATCTCCTCTTTCTCCTCCCCCGTTTCCTTCATCTCAGGACTTTTCTTTCTTGTCTACCTACTCCTTGCAAACCTCTCTTCCATTCGTCTCTTCTTTTTCCGTATTTTCCTACCGGTTGTCATGTTTGTTGAATTTCTTCACTTCCTTCATCTTTCTCTTTTCCTCTAAACTCTTCTTTTTCGTCCTCTTACTCCCATTAATCTCCATTATACTCTTCTCTCCTCTTTTTCCTTATTCTTCATTATACTAAGATCCTCGTCAACCTTCTTCATTCTCTTCCCAAACTTCCTTCTTTTCTGGTCACTTCTTTATTCTCCAACTCCAACTCACTTTCTTCACTTTTACCTTCTTTTCTCTTCAGAAATTTATCTTCCTCTATGTGTTCCTACTCGGCATCGATCTCCATATCTTTCTCCCACCCTACCCTCTTCTCCAAAAGTATCTTCTTCCTTGTCCTCATTCTAATTTATTTTCTTCTTCTTCCTTCTCCTCGCGACTTTTCTCCTCCTTCTGTGTTCCCCTCGTCATTATTTTTCTTTTTTGTTCCATTTCCTTCTTCTTTCTCACTTGCCAATCCATATACTTCTATCCCTACCCTCCCCACCCCCTTTGTCTTCTGCTTGTTCCAAAACTAGTTCCTCCAAAGCCTTATTTATACGGCTCATTCTTCATTTCTTCTCTCTCTCCTATTTCAAGCCGCTCTTCTTTCATTACTTTTTCTTCTCCTTTTCCTTTATTTTTCGTTTTCCACTTTTTTCCTCTCCTACTCATCTCACTTTGACATTTCTTCTTGCACCTTTTCATTGATTTACACTTTTCTTTCATCCGCTCCGTTCCTAAGTCTGAGAATCCTAATTTCCTGTACCATAGATCTGAACCCAGTTGCCCCCCTCCTCCCTCCTATTTCTCCTTTTCAGTTTCGTGTTGAGCTTCACCAAACATCTCCATCTCATTTCCTTTCAAAGAGAGACACACTTATAAAAATCGTTACCATTCCCAAACTGAGAAATCAGTGCATGCCTGCAAAAGTACACGTTAGTGGGAAGATGGCATAAAGAGTTAATCCATCTAGAAAGCAACCTGGAATGCCTTTGCACCAGTGAAAAATATTCGCTTCCAGTTTTCCTAATCTAAGATGTAGATTAAAATGTTATTATAAAACACGTTTGCCAGTGAGAAAAATTCTGCTCTGGACAAAAAGCAAACATTAAGTACTACAGAAAAGTTAACATTTGTGACTTGTCTCTGACAGGGCTCAAAATAATATCTGGAAGGTGGCCGATCATGTTCACTGGCCAAAGAGATCTGAGTTCGGATATGTCTAATGTCTGACCAGTCAAAATAATAAAATAAGGAGTTTTAACAAATGACATTATAAACCCATACGTATTATCTACATTACATGACCAGTCAGCATGACCAGCTGCAGAAGGTTTTGTCAAGAACATTGTGCATTGTGTGGCTGTTATTTTGAACCCTTACACTACCAGCTGCAGAAGGTTTTGTCAAGAACATCGTGCATTGTCTGGCTGTTATTTTGAACCATTACCAGCTGCAGAAGGTTTTGTCAAGAACATCGTGCATTGTCTGGCTGTTATTTTGAACCATTGTCAGCTGCAGAAGGTTTTGTCAAGAACATCGTGCATTGTCTGGCTGTTATTTTGAACTATTGCCAGCTGCAGAAGGTTTTGTCAAGAACATCGTGCATTGTCTGGCTGTTATTTTTAACCCTGGAGTCTCATGCACAGGGTGTCAAGCAACAAATAACTTGAAAAAATAGTTAAATAGGAATGAAAATGCTGAAAAATAGGAAAAAAATAGGAACTTTCTCCTCAAAATAGGAAAAACATAGGACACTTGACACCCTGCATGCAATGCCATACCTCGTGGATTAACCCCTTCATCAATGACCAGAACTCCATGTCGGAGGTAGTTCAATAAAGGCTCAAAATATACCGGACTCCTATCAATGAGATATGCTCCACTATTATCAGTGACACTTGACCACGAGTCTGGAAAAGAAAACGCGTTTGAAATGTCACAAGATGCAATATGTCATTATAATTCAACTCCCTACAGTGAAAATCTTAATAATTAATTTCAAAAAGCAGCGCGTTTGTGTCGTATGTGCAAGCTCACTTTCTGTTTGTATATTGTGAAATGTGAATATCCAATTTTGCTCCACAAAACACTATAGAATGTGAAACAGTAAGGCAAAAATTGACGTTATGATACAATCTTCGCGATTATAAACGAAGTTTATCAATTGTAAAAAAGAAGCATGATAAAAAATTCAAGCTTCATTTTTTCAAACTTATCTTTCGAAATTACTTAAATTGTGTTTGTTACCGCAAATGATCGTATCATAACGTCATTGCTTATAACTGCAGCACAAAATCCGTTATAATAATTGTAAGGGATATATAGTAAATAACAGCCAAATCCTTAGCTTATACGTGAGCTGAGATCTTTCCATCTCAATCTAACTCCCAGAGGGTTTATCAGGATATTGCAGCTTTTCCCCCTCTACAAAATTGACTTTCACACTGAAATCTGGGCCATCAAGCAGTTAAACATTAGCCAATGGCTTCGAAATTTGGGCAGCTATATTCTCCTTTGCAAAGGTTTCCCGACCTGGATTTTAAATTTTTGTTTTTCCAGGACCTTCAAGGTTTTCCAGGAACCGTAGAAATACTTTCTACCACTCATAATAGCACCGCTAACACAAGCACTCAAATGGAACCTGCTATAAACGATTGATGTGGTATAAACCTTCTGGAGAAAACATTCTTGCTAACATTGTGTCAGGTTCTTTGGTTAAAGTGGATCTGAAATTTAATGGAAACAATTTTAATGAATTTGGTAGGAAAATATTTCAAATTCAGTTGAATACACTTAATGCAATTAAGTATTTTAAATCAAAATTTACAGATACATGTAAAGCTATTAAAATCCTTTTACAAACCAAAATGGCCAATGTAGCTGCATGGTGCTTATCTCCAGTTTCTTTGGTGATGCTGGTGATGAGAGCCTTTGACTCCCCTTGGACAGGACACTAATATATCTCTGGTTATCCAACAGCAGAAGCTGGTACTCATTTTACCAGCCTCAAAAGGAAAGCTGAGTCAACTGTGGCAGAAGGTCACACCAATATTCAACACTCAGCAGTCAGATGGGTTTACACCCTGGACCTTCTTGCAATATGGCAGCTAGATGTTACCACTGCACCAACCAAACACTTTTATTTTACAACATTCTTTATTATATAAAGAGTATTCTATAGGATTTTCTGCCACTGAGAAATGTCGATAATTTTACGTGTGTAAATTAGTACTAAATATCACTTTTCTGCCAATCAGTGACTTTGATTTTCCGAAAATTTTCAAAACACGCAAAATAATTAAAAAACGATTTTAAAGTACTTCCGAAAATTTACGAAGATTTCCAAACACTTCCGAAGATATCCAAAAATTTCCCGAAGATTTTCAAATACCACAAATGCATAAAAAATGTTTTTTTAACATTTCCGAAGCTTTCTGTAGATTTCCGAAAACTGTCGGATAAATTCAATGGGATAAATTATGCAATGCATTCTCGTTGTAAATGTTTGCTGCGCTCACTCGTGAGATACCAATTTGAACACTCTAAAATAAATTCCATATTACCTCGCGCCTATGTATTATTCTCTATGTAATATACCTTGAGGTCATGAAGCGCTTTCCACCAACATTAAGTGCCACCCATTCCTTTGAAGCTGCAAGTGATTCACAATGTCTTCAGTTGTTTAAACATAAGATAGCATTTCTTGCAAATTATGGCTTCATCTAAAATTGTAGCAACAACTTTTTTAAATTCTTTGCAACAAGTATTTGAAATGCAAAAAAAATCAATAAATATTTCATCCATGATTTAATTTTCTGTGTATTTTTAAGTTATAGAACAGATACAGTGACTTGCGTGATAAGATATTGATAGAATAGGGGCCAGTCTAGGCAATTGCCTTACTCCAGTCTAAAATGGAAATAGATTGGCCAGTGAGCTACTCTATTGAAGTTTTTCCATTACTAAGACATAATATTTTGGGCTTTAGTCTTATTTCCCTCTTTCCTTTTAGGCACATCGTCAGTGTATTGCTAGTAGCCTAATCAACCGATAGTGATGATAACGACGATGATGACGATGATGATGATGATGATGATGATGGTGATGATGACAATGCATGATAATCAACCTGGACTCAATATTATTATTACTCATTAATAAATGATCTGATGGTGATGATGGCAATAAATAATGACAAACAAACTGGAAAGAAAATGATCAATACTTACCAGTGGAAAAATCTTAGAATGGAGATTGGTTAGAAAATTAGACCCGTTTGAGAACTGTACGTAAAACAAGCTAATTCAAATTAGCTAATTAAATTAATTTCATGTGACATATGGCATCTGAATCAATTCCAAATGGCCAAATGAATTTGGATCGGCTCAGCCGTTGTTCCTACCAGGTTCCATTGGCATTAATGCCTATGGACTGGCTTTGATTCAAACACCGATCTTTGCATGAACCCAATCAAATGCATACATAATTATTAATAATATAGTTATTAATTTTTGACAATACTGATTGTTTTTTCTACTTAAGTAAATTAGGATGAATAAATCTTGGCACCTGAATCATTTCAGCCAATCAGAAAAATTTAGATCAGCCCAAAAACTTTTGATTCAGCTCAAGTGACGTTCTAAGAATACTACCAATACTAATACTAAACTGTACTGTACATAAACTCGTCAATGTGAGACCTCTGTTCGTTCCTTGAAAATTTCAGTTATGTGGCCACAGCAAATGGATTGTGGATAGATTCAATTAATTAGAAAGCAGTATATTAAGTGAAGACAGTGATCAGAAGGGCTACATTATTAGGAGTTGGGAAAACTTTAGGAGGAATGGAGAATAAGCTGAAACAGATGCATATATCTTAATATGCCTTTATAAGTCTCCTATACTATAAGTTAAGGGGTTAGATGAGGAGTAAGGGAGGGGATAGATGAGGAGTAAGGGAGGGGATAGATGAGGAGTACCATATTCCTTGTGATTCAAATATGCACGTGTATCACTGTGTTTGATGTTTGTAGTGTCGCAAAAGACATACGCTCATGTTGCAGTATCGACAGTGTACTGCTCTTAAAAAGCTGCCATTGGATAAAGCTTTTCAGTCTTCACTCATGGATTGTGTTCTTGAGCCAGATCCGGACCCAAACGAGCTTGTCCTTGACATAGATCGAGTTCTCAGGGTGGGAACTGAAACATTAATTGCCATTCGTCAGTAACAAAATAACTGCATGAAAATATGATACCGTGATCGAGGTGACAGGGAGCGAAATAACTTGCCTGTCAACAGCCAAAATGCAGGTCAGACTGGGAAGCTGGCAGGCCAAAAAATATTTGAATTGCCAAGTGAAAGGTTCTTTGGCCGGCTAAATTTGTGGAGACAGTACTCTTATAATTATTTGTTGCATTTGTTTTCAATTAAAAAAAACGTATAATGGCAAGCCAAAACTATTTATACCAACAAAAGAAATCTTGATGGCAGTACATTTTTCCCATGCCAAGTCCTTGGTCATAATGTTAACAAGGAAGTGAGAAGTAATCCAGAGAGAGAAGAGAAGACAAGGTTGATAGAAAGGGCTAAAAAAGGAACCACAGAAGAATTAATATCACCAGAATCACAAGAAGCATAAAAGACATAAGATTCTCCAAGGTTGCTAAAAATATTAAAGCAGCCTTGAATTACTTAATCACTGTTGTGCTTCTCTACTTAATGTTTGGGAGCTTACATACGGTAACAAACTATTTGACTGATCAATGACATTCAGGGCTTGACATTTATGATGGGCACGCCACTGGCATTTGCCGTGAATGCCCCAGGCCATTGCTGTAATGCCCCCATAATATGTGCACAATTTACAGCCACAATTGGCCTGCCCCTTTTCTGTTGGGTGCTGCCGTGCCTTTAAGAAATAGGTGATAATACATGGAGTATTTTTCTATTAATATCGCCTGACTGAGCTGAAAGTGATATCAATTGAGGTGACAGTCAAATAAATCTATCATTACCATCATCTTGTATCCTCTAAAATACACAATACAAACACTTTCGGATGACTACCACTAACTACCTAGGGTTTTACTTTGTACCCTTGAAAAAACGTTTGGTATGGCCTCAGTGCCCTTTGGCATTTGCCTTGGTGCTCTGTTTTTGGCAAAAGTCTTGAGGCCAAAATGGTTGTGCCCCTAAATTCAAGAGGTTAAGGCCTGGCCATTTATGTACATTGTAAATTTCTTGTTCACTGTATTTCTATTTCAGGGCAGAAGCAGGTGTAACACAGTCGGTAAGTGCGTGACCGGACCTTCTGTGTTGGAGCTCCCTAGTTCGATTCTCAGTGTCTCCAACGTCTGTTACTCGTATAGTTCTAGTTTTAAAATACCTGTAAAATGAAAAAATGACAGGGAGGGGCAAAGGGGCACACTGAGGGCCACACGTTTATCAATTTCCAAGTTTACTGTCACATGTTCTCCAATAAAATGAAGTGTCTTTAAATTTTTCACTGCCTCCGACAGTCACTTACCCAGCCCACATCCTTGAATAAACAAGAGCAAGCCTTCTGCCATGGTTTCTGGCTGAGAATCAAAATAAATTCATTAAAATCTAATCTCCAGCTCAACACCATCAACTTGTCAACCATACTCTTTTACAGTGCAAAGCTTGGATTTATAAAATTTTTCCCTCTTGCTTTACAGCCATCTATTACACTTTAGATACCAATCACATAAAAAATACTCATGGGAAACACATAGCTAATATCAGCATTGCTAGTGGAAACATTTGAACTTTTAATTTGATAGTATTAGAACTCATACACATTTTTTGCAGCTAAATTGACAACAACTTTGGGCTGCCAGTGAACTCACAAGCAAACAGAGTGTACAATTATATATCATTGTTCAATTTCAGTAAATCAATCACTGTTCAATTTGCAAAGTAAGAACTTTTATCAAAGTGTTTAATTGTAAACTTACCAAGTAAAAAACTCTATTATTAAATTTTCAATCTTGAATATTGCATTTCCAACATTCTGACTGGTTCACTCAATCTCAGTTATCAGCTTATATACTGTATGACCTTATAATTATGGAAACATTAGTTTGCGATCATTTAGTAAACGTGATCAATAGAATTTGGACAGAATTGAATGAAATTTAATAAAAAAATTATTCCACTTGCATTCTTGGATATGAGGTAAAAATAGCCAACTCAGCACTTTGCACCTCTGTATTTATCACCTCATATATCCAAGCATGCATTCATGTAATAAATTGTTAGTTAGCTAAGTACTGCAAAGAACTCACTTTCTCCTCCAGGACACTTGGACCACAGTCAGGTTTAAGAATGCTGTATTTCTTTCTATCGATTTCCATCAGATGGTGGAACAGTGCCTCAGATGGACCCAGATGGGGAGAATGTTCTCCAGTGACAATCATTGCCTGAGTCCTTGTTCATAAAGAAACAATATAATAATATACAAGATTTTCACTTTATCACAAAAAGAAAATGTGAGCTGCATGGATATTAATTTATACTAGGAAGTGATTGCCTGTAATCATCACAATTCATCCAACTGACATGATATTTGGCAAATATAATCAGCTTCCTTTATAATTTCAATTAGGCATGGTCACACGAAGTCTAATCAGTTTCCATGCCAACCATAGTCACTAAAAAGACATCTTAGACTGCCATCATGGGAATTTTAAGTTTTTCATATTTTATTCTTGTTTGAATTATAATTATACTGAAAATGATGACAAAACAGCATTTAGCAATGAAAACTACAAAATAGTTTGAACCATCAGAAAATTGTCAATTTGACCCCTCCTTGCCCCCTCAAGGCTTCTAGGGTTAAAAATTAGGATTTCTCCTAACTGAACCAGTTGGATTGATTAACTGGCCAAAGATAGATTTTAGCTGGCCCAAACCATAATGTTAAATCGTTATTACTACCATGCATAAACATGTAGTTGGTGGATTTGGGATCGCCAGTCATTCAAGGCTAGTTTCATTTATGTTTGCTCATTATTTTCAAGTAACAACGATTCTTAAAACTCAAGATAAACATGGGGTATGTTCACAACAGTATAAAACGGTTTGTTACAACAAAATATAACATTTCTCTACTTAAAAAGTTTTTGCAAATGCTATGAAACTTATCTGGCTCTGTCAGGCTGTTTATTTGTAATTTTTTACCAATTTTACTGGTCCTGGGCCAAAACAACTGGCTTTGGCTGGTTTTCATCCAACCACTAATTTTGCATCCTGCATAAAGATCTGCCTTGAGTTGTGTCCTTGGGCATGGTGACTTTTATTATTCCAACTGTTTTAGTCAATTTAGCTGTACAAAATGAGTACCAGTGTAATCGCACACTCACTTGATTTTCTTTTCTTTCACTTCTTTATCCAAATCAGGGCGACTGAAAACATTAAAATTGTTGTTCAATTAGTAAACTTTGAATTTTAAGTTAATAATTACTGTTATCATGCTATTGAAACTTTTTGACTCTGATGATGTCTTCTGCATGCATTGTCAAAACATCAGTCACTAAAATCAACAATAGTCAACCATAGGACCACCCTAACCCAGATCATTGATTACTCAAAACAATCTGCTATTTACTGGCACTTTTGGAAAACTTCAGGATTTACAAATGTCTCTAGATAGTAGACTGAAAAGAAGTTACACCCTTTCAAAATAAAGGAGTACATTACACGTACAGCATAGTATTTTTTAAGCATCAAATTTATAATATTGTCAGTATTGTGACACTGAACACAACCAAAATGTGTGTTCTGAATAACAGGCTGACTATAAAGAAACAAACCTCATGTAAGACTTGATGAAGGCACCCAAATTGTGGGGGTTAATGTTTTTCGTCATATCTTCAACAAACTTGTTCACAAGAGCCATGTCAGGTTTTCCTGTTTTCTGGAGAAGGAAATCAAACTGATCAACATTTAGCTAGCCATTTTTAAGTAGACAGAAAACTTCTAAAACTAGCTGGTTAGTTACCATAATAATTGTTTTGATTTGTACCGCAGTTATAAGCAATTATATGATATGACCTTCTCGGTTATAAAATGCAATTTAAGTAATTGAGAAAGAGAAGCTTAAAAAAATTTCAGGCTTCAACAGGATTCGAACCCGTGACCTCTGCGATTCCAGTGCAGTGCTCTAACCAACTGAGCTATGAAGCCACATCCGTTGGGAGCAGATTAATTTTTAGTGGGTCCATCTTTGCCAGTTTTGGTTACACAATAATTATTATGATTTGTACCGCAGTTATATACAATGACGTTATGATATGACCTTCAAGCAGGGTTAGTGCAGCTCTGCGAGTACGAAATTCCAGGAGTATCCAAGGAGTCAAACCGATTTTTTCAAGGAGTGCTCTACGCACCTGCCTTTAATTCATTTGATGGATTCTCAAGCAGTTGTTAACTAAGAGTGTTAAAACATGCTTCAAAATGCCTCCCCTCTTCATCAAAATGAAATAATTTAACAGGCAGACAGATACATTAGCTGGTTCAACAAAAATTAAACAAAGAAAATTTATTGATAACATAATTTGTTTCCAACAAGTTGCTATCATTTCCTGACAGTACGAAAATTCAAGGACTTGAAGGCATTTTCAAGGAGTTTTACCAGAACTTCATATTTTCAAGGGCTTTTCAAACGCCCTTGAAAACTGAAACTAAATTCCAGGAGAGTTCAAGGAGTAGCATGAACCCTGTTCAAGGTTATGAATGCAATTTAAGTAATTGCAAAAGAGAAGGTTGAAAAAATTTCAGGCTTCAATGGGATTCAAACCCGCAACCTCTGCAATACCCGTGCAGTGCTCTAACCAACTGAGCTATGAAGCCACATCCGTTGGGAGCAGGTCAATTTTTAGTGGGTCCATCTTTGCCAGTTTTAGTTGTACAGCAATTATCATGATTTGTACCTTGGTTATACGCAATATACTTCAATTGCATTCATAATCGTGAAGGTTGTATCCTAACGTCATTAGGTACCGTACTTGACCGAGTAAATGCCCATGTATGGATCAGTACCCACCCCCTTTTCAGACAAAAGTTCTCATACAGGGGTGTTTTGAACTGAAATAATTGCTGTCAACATCCTTTGCCAAATCCTGAACTTTTTCATAAATTTGCAGCAATGATACAGAATACTTTTTATCTGCATTCTAGATCACTAAAACAATTTGAAAAATATGGAAAACTAAAATAAAGCTTTGGAAAAGCCAAAACAAGTTTACATGTGATTGAAAAATGGCTGCCATTGTCACTCTTGGCCTGGAAAGCCTGGGTCTAAATAGGAGTGATTGATTTCAGTTAACTGCAGGAAAGTAGTTTTCTCCGTAAAATCATGCAAAAATCAAGCAAGGTCAAGGCAAAAACACTTGAAAATTGTTGGAAAAGGATAAAACTTCATTTCTGAAAGCAATGTGACCTTTGTGGCACTTGAAACTTGACTATTTGATGGGTTGTGTTACATGTTTTTCAATAGCAATCGTGATTCTGAACAAGTGAGTGATTCATGTATTTTTCATCTGTGTTTCAATTTCAGAGAGCTATTATAAAAATATGAATTTGTGTCACATGCCCAAGGGCTATTATCATTATGCATCAGTGTTATGTTTTGGAGAGCTTTTATCATGGAAATTTTGCCAAGTAAGTACCCATGCTCAAATAAGAGCCCATCCCAAACCTTTTATCGGATTCATTACTCCTGGGGGTGGGCGCTTACTTGGTCAAATACAGTATTACTAAATACTATAGTAAAATGCTTCGGGCAGACGAGAAAAGTCTGGTGCATGTGGTGGTAAATTTTATCAAGGGCTGATGTGGATAGGCCAACTACTTAGAAAGTACTGATGCAGACCTTTAGACTATCGTTTTCTTCAAAAAGTACTCAATAAAAAGAATTCAGTTTATAACTAATTCTTAGGGGGAACTCTATAAAGAATTACATTCAGTAAAATCAAGAATTTACCCTCTCAAAATGTCGCCACACTACATAATGTTTGGTGCTATCAGTGAAGCCCTTTGTTTCCAACTGCCATGATTTTATCTGCAATGAAATCATTATCATGTCAATAAAATTAAAAACAATAAATTAAACTTTGTGCAAAAATAATTTTGACATATCATAATTTTGAACAATTTGTTTGCATCTGAACAATGTAACCACAAAACACTTTGTGTTATCTGTAGCTTTGACCAAGCTAGAATAGAATGCACACAAAAAGAATTGCACCATCTAAAGAAGCATATCAAAATTTGTTCCATTTTATGAACAATTCAACATTAATCCAAAACTCACTTACACCATTCTTTTGCTATATTCCCTTCAACTAGACATTTGGCTAATAAAAATTAGCTAAATAAGTAAATGGAATTTCAACTGTTCTAAGTACATTTTTATGTTTCAAATTACAAATCCTGTATACATGTGAAGTAAAACAACTGATCAACTACAAAACTATATACATATGGACAAGGAATAAAATATGCATAATTACATAAATATTTTTGAATAGTACTCAAGAAAACGAAAATTATTTAGGGTACTTATGCAAACTGTTTAAATGCTGTGAATGTGACACTGTGCAAGCTCTGCTCTTCTTTGACAAGATTTTACATTTTATTTTTATAATTATTATTTTAACCAAAATATTTTTTTCTTCGACATTACATGATCAAATTGCTGACCTTGGTTGAACTCCATTCTTTAAATGATGCTGTATTAGCAACAGGCTCAACCAGAACAAGTCCTAAAACCTTGTCTGCCCATTTACCCATCTAAACCAAAACAAACACATTAATTTAGCAGTAATACTGGGGAAATTTTACATATGTACATATTTGGCTCAAATTTATCTTCAAGTGATTCAATGTATAAGTATTTCCTACAGGTTCTAAAGAATTGTAACATATGAAAACAAGTTTGAAACACACGATGATGCTCTTCAATGTGATAGTTAAGAAACAAGTTGTAGATCATTAATATTGTGGATAATTTTTATTGCATCTTGGCAGAGTTTTGTGCCTGGTGGGAACAAAGTTTTTGGTGATTTGGCATACCATATTTTACCACCTATAAGGTAAAATCTGTTAACAAGTCACTGAAATTTTTCGGCAAATATGACTCCACCTTTTAAATTTTCATTGTGGAAACTATCATGTTTTTACATAACATATTTCTAAGGAAATTGTTTTTGCAGGAAGCTTAATTTCTTCATACATTCCAAAAACCACAGAACTGGTAAAATAAATCTCAAAAATCTTTTGCCATATTTTATTAGCAAAATAAAAATTTCTATCATAAAAATATTAATGTTGATCAAAAATATCACATGCTGCATGTAGCTTGAAAATAAAAAAAAATATTGTTTACTTACTGCCAAATGGCACAGAACATTTGCACCTGCACCAACTCCAAGACAAATTATTTCATTCAGCCTAAAAATTAACCAAAAATACCATTTAAACAAAAATATTTTATTTCATTACCCCCTGACCGCTTATAAGAATCAAACTACTATTAATACTAATTAAAAATATCAAATTGTTTCAACAATAATTATGACAAAAACTAAGAATTTCCAATTTAAATTTACAAATTTTCACTAACATACAGTATTTGACTGAGAAAGCATCCACCCTCCAGGTGTAATAAATCTGGTCTATGTTTGGGGGTGGGCTCTTATTTGAGCATGGGCACTTACTTAACCAAATTTCCATAATAACAGCTCTCCAAAATATTAATTACACTGATGCAGAATAACAGCTCCCTGAAATGTGACACAAATTCATAATTGTAATAGCTCTCCGAAAATGAAACACAAATGAAAAATACATCACTCACTCTTTCTGAATCACGATTGCTATTCAACTACTGGTAACAGAACCCACCAAACAATCAAGTTTCAAGCACCATAAAGGTCACATTGCTTCCAGAAATGAAGTTTTATCCTTTTGCAACAATTTTTAAGTCTT